>OMOT01052969.1:0-22182 GCA_900312575.1 Acanthochaenus luetkenii
TACTTTTAAAAGCCAATAAAACACAATGTATGTTTTACCACTTAAACAACGTGTCATATTATGCAGAAAGTAAAAAGAGGTGCAGTAAAGGTTTACTGTAGATGCACTGGACGTTTTATTTAGACTGCATGAACCAAATGATGCAGCAGTTCAAACACATAATAGATTCCAAGCGAGCTGGTTCCACAACTGACTACAGTCTCTAGCGGAAAGATGACGTCACTGACGTTCGCACTTGTTTCTTCAGACCCGGCGTCCGGATTTGCATAAAAACGTGAGTTTTTTTCCCGTTGTAATCTACAGATTTGTTCATAAAGGTCCTTCAAATATTCATATGAACTGGCTTCAGCAGGACTGGTAGCTGCGTTGTTTGAATTCAATCAATCAATCTTTATTTATATAGCCCTTTTATACAAGCATGTCTCAAGGGCTTTACATTCATATACATAGTACATCACACCATGCACCACACTACACACAAACACATATATTTGCATGTCTTTCCAGCCGGTTTCACTAACTAGATTTGTGACAAACAGCTCACCCCTCACCCCTCACTGTGTACTGTATGAATTGTCAGGTCAGTCATCCCTAGACATAAAAAGACAATCACATTGGTATTTGTTTGTATACAAAGCCATCATGGGACAGCTACCTACTTAAGCACTTATTCAACCTAGAAGTGGACATTACAATCCGAGATCAAATAATTATATATCATATCATGTCCCAACTCTGAGAACTGAACTTCATGCTGCTCCATTTTCCTGGAACATATTACAAAAATATTTGAAGATAGATTCCCTCGTTAAAATTGACCATTTTAAAGAACAACTTGGACATCTGCTTGCCATGGAGTGCTCATGTTTTCAAATTCTGTAATGTTGTTTTACATGTGAAATTATTTGTATGCTGCCTTCTTGGCCAGGGCCCACCTGAAAAAGAGATGGAAATCTCAATGTGATTATCTTGGATTAAAAAAATAATAATACCAAAAAAAACGAACCATCTCTAATATGACCTACAGCAGTGGTCAACTCAATGCACCGGCATTAGGATGCTGTCAAACTCAGCTGAGGATGCAGGGTCAGCATAACATCATTTCCATTAGTGTTCCTGCTGAAAGGAATTAGGACTAGGCTGAATCCACACACTGGCTTGACACTGGCCCAAGATACTGAACATTATTCCCACATTAGCGATATGGGCCGTGATAATCAGGAGTGCTCTGTCGCTAATGAGATAAAGTAGCTAGCCTCTTTTATTATACCTAGTTTTAGTTTAGTCTGATTTTGGAGAATCGTATTTGGTTGTCTTCAACGTGTTGGAGCCTACATATTAAACACACACACATATTGAACAATGGCATTTCACAGTACATTTTGTCAATAACATACGAAGATATAATGTCTGTCGCTCACTGGATTTGTTAACCCTTCATAATGCTACATTTTCAAGAAATCACTGAGGTTATCATCAAGGTTCCTACCTTTTGACGTCAATGCTGGGAAATGATGAGAGTGATGTCTCGCCCTCGCCCTCCCTTTCTTTCCTTTCACTTTTCACAATTATGCAGCGGCAGCAAGCTTCAATTTAATTTCCTGGTATGATGCACTAATGTGACGCTCTCAATTCGTTTTCACAAAAGGCAGAGATCCAAACGAAATAAAGACTGGCTGATAGATAAAACTAAAACAAGGGGTGTAATATGAATGACCCATTCAACGGGCACAGTCAGATACCATGTCATACATCTATATGTCAAAGGTAAAAAACTAATAGGGAAATCTGATCTGGAATCAACAGTTTGGATCAACCTTTACCACAAGCTCCCCTAGAAATCCAGATGAGCTACTATCCCAGTATTGTTCCCTAACGTCTAGTCAGATCTTCAGTATCATGCGATTTTCTCCCACTGTCCTCATTAGAACAAAGATTTCCACACCAGAGGTTCCATTTCTCTTTTATCTATGAAGACACAGAGAAAAGAGATAATGAGGCTTTAACTGGGTCAGAATGAGTTAGACTGATAGGGTAGAGAGGGGAGGAACAAACACACAAATGTCCTGTGCAAGTAGTACAAACAAGAGGAATATGAAGAAGAATAAGGTAAGCAGGTCACAACCTGATTCCTTACCACACGTGTTTACAGTAATGTAAACCTTTATTTCTCAACCAGTGGCTCGGTTCCAAAGTGTTCCGTCAAGTAAATGTGCCATTAAAAACATCCCAACAGTTTTTATATTAGCAATGGGTGGCAGGAATCTGACATTAAGGCAGAATCCTACAAACAGACTATCTTGAAATGAGAAAAGTAGGTGAGCAACTCCGTTTCATTGCTCGGGCTTCCTCACTCCCTCCTTTGCGAAGATATGGTAATGTTTTGGGTGTCTGATCAATATTGAAACACTAATCAGTACATACAATTATGTCTACTACAATACACCAATAGGCAAACATTTGCATTCCAAATATATTTGTAAAATAGCTTTGTTCCAAAGTGATGTGGAGGATTTAAAGGGGGAAATGTGTGGCGAGTTTAGTCATATCTGATGTTGCCAGCTCCATTACAAATCAGTCTTATACTGGTATTGTAACTACACATTATCATCATAAACCTCAAACATTTTTGTTCAAGCTTTTTACTGTGATTGTACAAAATAAAATAATTAACAATTATTTTTGTAACAATTGTATTTTGAAACACATTTGGCCAGTTCCCCAGACGTACAGTAATCCCATGGCTTTCTACTTTATTCATCGGGGGCAGCTGGTAGCCCAGAGGAAGAGAAGCGGGCTTGTAGCCGGAAGGTCACCAATTGGAATCCCATAGGAAACAATATGGGAAAGACGTAAGCTGGCAACCGGAGGGTTGTTGGAGTTAGTATCAGGTGGCAGACCCTGCCGTTGTGCCCTTGAGCAAGGCACTTAACCCCTAAACCGCTCCCCGGGTGCCGTATATGGCTGCCCTCTGCTCCGGCCCCTACAGCTTGTACATGTGTCACTTTGTAGTTTCACTGTGTGCATGCATGCGTGACTAACAAAGTACTTAACTCAACTTAATCTGCTTTATTTATATTTGTTTTGTTTTATTTAATGGAGATCACCATTGGAAGTTAAGACTTTTGTGTCAATTTGTGTCTGGGAAATGGGCGCAATAAACGAGTACGCTCGTGGAATTTTCGACGAAGAAACTGAGTGAAAATGTATCCACTAATGAGCTGAACAAGATGCACCAAAAACATTCTACTAAATTGAGAATCTAAAATGAAAACAAGAAAACCAAGCCCTAAATTCAATGCAAAAAAAATTATTTTCTTTATCAGTAGTTTACCCAAATTCACATTGTTAACATCAAAGAGAATGTTGTGCAAAATTAAAGAAAGAAAAATAAAAGGTGCAAATAAATTAAAATCAGATGCATACACTCAGTTTTCTTTCCACAAAGTTTTTGTTGGATCCATACATTGTACAGTGGCTGAGCATTTACTGTCTGACAAATGAATAAACTATGTACACATCACTCACTCACTCACTCACTCACTCACCCTCCCACCCTGGTCGTTAGGAGGCACGGCAATGTCTACAGACACACTGAACCAGGATCATTCACTCACCTCCTCTGTAATACTGAACTGTGTAGGCTGCTTCGCATCTATGACAGTGTGTGTCCTTGTTAAAAAAAGAACATTTTGTCTTTTAAATATAAAATGTGTGTCCCAGCCTTGTGGCAAAGACGCGTCTCCATCAAATAGCAGTTCACTCTGGCTCAAAATCTGCTCCAGTTCTTGTGATGAGCTCATCATCATTATCATTACTATTATTCACAGCCTTTTTGGATCCTCCTTAAACACTGTCCCATCCCAACTCCTCAAATACTCAACAGCAGCAGCAGGAGGAGCTGTACCCAGCATCCATTCAGCACAGGGGGAGGAATGACGTTTTTCTTAAAGTTCCAGAGGGAAAAAATATTTTTAAAAGAATGAATAGTTCGCAATGTATTTAATAGTTCACCTCTCGACTCAAATCATCCCCTAAAGTTGAGACAGGCAACTGTCCTGGTCTCAGCTGTAGAGTAGAGTCTCGTTTGACTGTTGGGTGTGAGTTTTTCTGATGAGAGGCGGTGGCGACTGTGAAGGTCTACGAGTTGCTGGCTGCATTCTCATTGCTAGGTGAACTGGGGGAGGAAGAGGATGAGGAGGAAGGAGAGAAGTTCATTCCTGAAAATCCTGGTGGGTCGGTGGCTGTGTTCTGTCCACTAAGACTCTTGCGGCACACAGGACATGTGTCGTGCTATGGCAGAGAGAGGGATAAACAAGAGGCGAGTAAGAGCTCAAATTCAGTTCACCGTCAACACAAACTGAGAAGGTTTGCAAAAGATTGTTTGTTCTGCGAAGGGCAATGGTATCGAATTCTGCTACAGATGAAGTACAGCTATACGAGATGGAGCGTACCTGTTCCAGCCATGGAACTATACAGTCATTGTGAAACAAATGATTGCATGGAAGTTGTCTAACGTTCTCCCCGACACTGTAGTCATCTTTGCACACAGGACATTCTAAACCAGCACCTGCACAAACAAAAATAAAACAGACAAATCTACATAATTGTGTGTGTGACTCATAGTCTACACCTGTCGTACCGGCAGCACGCCAGCGCAAGACCTCAGTTTACGTTCACACTGGTCCCGCTTTAGCTGCGTGTACCAAAAGAGTGAAATCAAGCACATAGCCTCGAAACACACATGCAGAAATGACACGTGACTGATATGGGTAAGTATGCCTATTTATGTATATTTTTCCTACTGGAACCATGGAATGAGACAAACTTTCTTCAGCATGCAACAAAAACAACAGTCCTCTCACATAGAGTGGCATAGCCTACCATTCACAAAAGTGATTGTTTCTTTCTTTTACAAAGGGAATTCCTATTTCAGTGATTGTTTTATTCTCAGCTCTGTATAGGAAAAATGTGATTGCAAAAGCTACCACTGTAACAGGAATGTAATTAAAAGTGAAAATAGGTATCAAAATATAAATGTGAATTTTTCAGAAGGTGACCATGGAGATGGGATCATTCTCAACTGTTCTCTGGTTAATAGAGACAATACACCAAAATATATATATACATTTGTTTTTTAATGATTTAAAAGCCTATGCAAAAATCTTAGAAAAGAGGAATGTGAAACACAAAACATAAGGAAAGACATTACAACAAAGTCAAAGTGATGTGCGTGCCGATACAGAGCTGGTGTAGACAGCAGCGTTGATTAAAACGAGAGCATTTCTATTCTGAAAGACGGACGACTAAAAAAATGCGTTCTGTTGTAGACTGGGTGCGAGAGAGAGTGAGTAAGTGTGAATTTGAGAGAGAGAGAGAAGTGGACTCACCCACATGTTCTTCGGTGATGGTGATGGTGGGTAAACTCTTTATCCTTTCTCTGTCTGCAGGGGGAGGACCCGTGTTTTCAAACTGGTTCAATAGCTACAATGGAAAGAAACATGGAAAACAATTATGGACAATATGCTGTTATGCTGCTGTAAAATAAATGCAATACATTTTATAGATGTTAGCACTGTTCCCAAAGCTCTGATCCAAGAGCTCTTTGACACTGTTGCCACCTCAACTCATGGCACTTTTACCTCCACTGGAATGTAAAAGTACCTGTGTAATGATAGCATCAAGTCCATTGGCACCCCAGGCATAGTCCATTGGATTGGAATGCAGCATACCCCTGTAAGAAGAAAGTGGTCAGCAAATAGGATCATTAGTGAAAAGAGTAAACATTTTTATGACTATGGAGGTCAATTTGATTTATCTAACATGAAACAAGAGTGGTCAGAAAAGCAATACGCATCACAGTTTTGAATTACAAGATATATAAAGTACATACAGCAAGTTCAGTGGCATATACATACCATGGTCCCATCCCAATGTTTGGCACGGCTGTAGGCGCTATGATTCCATTTACTAGCTGTTGGATAATTCTGTATAGGGGAAAACATCAGGCATTTTCAGTAAGCATTCTTTGGATCAAATTGAAACCACCCAGAGAAGGAACCCCCACTAAGAACAAGGTTCCCTTTTACAAGAGATACCAACACTCAAATCAAAGCTGATGGTAATAAAATACTGAAAAATACCAAATGAATTTCAATAAAATGACACAAGAAACAAAGAACAATCAAAACACACATGGCAAAAAAAACGTCAGTTAGTCATTTTATCAAAATTGTTTCAATGGAATGAGTGAGTCTAATTTAATAGTTTCAGATAGTACTTTGTTCCATATGGTAGTTGCAAAAAAGCTGTGTGTACATGTTCCAAGTTCTGTGATTTCCATAACTAGACACTTGAGTTTGACAATTTTATGTTATATATGTAACGAATTAGGCAAGAAACGGGGGATTACAGATGGACAAAACGTCATGTTCCTTTTACTGACTGTTTAAGAAACACATTGTAACTTGTGTTTTGAAAAGTGCTAAATAAATCAAGTTTGTTATTGTTTTATTATAATTATAAAAGTCAGTACTAGTCTTTCCACATACCAGAAAATAACCAACCTATCATCTGAGGCAATTCTCAGGGATGCAAGAGAAATGTATCTCTCTTAATATAGTGACAATTAATAAGAGCATCTTGGAGTATAAGCAGCAGCTAAATATAAGCTGCTGCATCTAAATAGATAATGTTCCCATAGTCTAGCAATGGCATAAATGTTGCATAGATTTTCTGAAGCATGCTTTACTCGTGCAAAAAAATTAAAGAAACAAAAAGAAGCTGAATGGTTTAACAGTAACAACTTCCACACACTCTACAGCTGAAAATGTCTCACCCCTCTAACGTGGGCACTCCTTCGTGGCGCGTTCCCTGTCGTCGAGGGACGTGTCGACCCCGTGGTTGCCGCGGACCGTACCGTTGTCTTGATGCCATCTCCCGCTCTCTCCTATTCTCTGTCTCCCGGTTGTCTTCTGGAGGCAGCCCTGTTCGAAGGTCAAAGTTCTCGTCAAAAATCCCCAGGGCAAACTGGCCATACCCAGGAGGAAACGTGAACAAGTGCTGGTGGTCCATGTTCTGGTGGGAAAGGAAGAGACAATGTCAATCATGGTGCTTTCGTGGGGCCTCTTGACCAACTGATTGAACAAGTGCCACTGACCTCAAAGGTTGGCCGGTTCTGATCACTGGTGGCGGCTGTGGATGTGGACCCATTTTCAGTACTGTATGGAGGCAAGGTGAAGCAAGTGAAAATCAAAGCTTCAGCGGTCCGTTTCAACTCAACACTAAATCAGTCAAATGCATGAGCCACACAAGGGCACTTGACACTTTACCTTCTTTCCTCAGGCAATTCCTCAATGAAGCCAGATTCACAGCGTGGACAGGTATAGTCCTACAGGGAAAATATGAATATATATATATTAATAATGATATGGGGCGGCAGTAGCTCCGGAGGTAGAGTTCCCGCCCAGCAACTGCAAGGTTGACGGTTCAAGTCCAGCTCCTCCTGGAGAAAAATCTGCCGTAGTGTCCCAAAATTGCTCCCGTTGAGCAGGTTGGCGCCTTGCATGGCTGTCTCCGCCAACGGTATGATGATATGCAAGTCGCTTTGGATAAAAGCGTCTGCTAAATGATGTAATGTAATATCTGATATGTAGGCCATGTGGCATGCCTATCGTGTATTATACGCCATCTTATAATTATATAATAGACCTTCCTATACCCATAAGTCTCTGTGAAAAACAGAGTTTAAGGGTATTCTGCTACCTGCCGTTCACAGATGTCTCGTTGACAGTTGGCTAATGAAGTCAATGTGTGGGTCAACACATTGTCACATACTGTGAATAAGACATTTGTGAACACATCATTCAGCAGGTTCGCCTCTTGACAATGCCCTGTCAAAGAGGTAGCTAGGTGGCTAACTGTTGAAAAGGTCATTGTTACTGTAAAATTCAAGAAGCTTCCAAAATGAATGGCTTAACGGCAGATTGTTGATTCGGGCAGGCACACGCGAGACTGCTTTTAGTCTGGTAAAAGTGATATTGTGTACGTTTTACTTCTTTAGTAATGTGAACCTAACGGCCAAGCGGCAAGCCTTGTGACAGAGGAGTTCTCATGTATGTTTCTTCATTAAATCAAAAACAAAACCTCGCTCTCACCCATTGACAGATGGCAAGAATTGGCAACGCTTACGTCGGTTAGCTAGCTTGCTAACGTTAGAGGCTGGCCGCGATTAGATAAGTCAAGTACCTAAAGTCAGCTCGCTATCTAGTATCAAGTGAAGCCATGAATGATATATCTTTAACATCCAAGACTAGGGATGAAATAACATGGGCTCACCCGCCAAATATACGACCAGACTGTCCAAACCGTTGTTGCCAACAGTATAACATGGGCTAACTAGCGTAGCTCAGCAGCAGTCGACGTGACTGGCTCTGCGCCATCCCACACAAATCGGCATACAAAATCATGAACGCCATGATATCGTTTTCAGTCCTTGGATATATTGTCATGAGGCAAACTGTCACTGGGATCCTTACCGGTAAACGTGGACTGATCTCTGCTGAACATTGGTGACAGAAAAACCGGCAGGGCCGCGGGGGAGCTTCAGCCATTTCTAAAACGAATCGTTACAGTACGGACGGGTAGCAACTAGGGACAACAACAAAACGTGGATCGTTGCAACGGAAACGTGAAGGCGGAAATGGAAATATACAGCACCAATGTATCGTTAGCCAGCCAAGTAGCTAACATACGACGGTGGGAAAGGCATTTTAGTATAGACGTCTTCAAACCTCGCCAGCATTGTTTCCGCAGATTAATTATTCATCCTGCTACGACAATGGAGGCTAGCGAGACAGGTAATGCTTCAAATGTGAATTCGGATCGTAACCATGGAGCGATTACCCTTAACATATGTTGTCCTTAACGTTAGCTAGGTTAGCAGCTAGTTTATGTGGCCGTGTCAAGCCTTCTGGCTGGGTTAAGCAGTGTATAACGGTGTGTAGTTTAGCTAGCATAGAAGACCATTAGCATAACACTTATAACACCTTTATTAAATGACTGGCTTTGTTCAGGTCCGCTAACTTTAACGACAGTGAATGTCTTGTTTTCACAGTAAAAGTTCAGAGGGTCATAGTTACTACTATTGTTGTTCCTTAGAGCTTTGTTGTGCACCAGTCTTTTGTCTGTCGAATGTCGAAATTGCGAGCATATAAGCTACACACGTACCTTTATATATACATACCTTAAAATGCCTTTGAATATTTCATAATGTCAGGGACAGACCTCATAGTATGCCTATAACTCAAACAAAGTGTTTTATTTATTAAGTGCACAGTATAACACAAGGTCATGCTTAAGACATGGCAAGCAACAACTACGTAGTAGGCATACACAAATATTTAAATATATATACTAAAAGGATCACAAATAAGGGCAAGAGTAGCAGAAATATACATAACAGTCAAAACAGTAGCAGCAATTCCAGAGCCAGAAAAGATGGGGAATATAGACAGTAAGAATAAGAGTATTAAATGTTATACATATAAAGTGAAGGAGTACCGATGGATATGTACATTAATTGTGATGATGTAATGATGAAATGACTAGAGCATACATTGGGGTGATCAATGTGATCACTGAGATTCATGTTGCTGGTTGAGGAGCCTGATGGCCTGGGGGGACAACTGTTTGTGAGTCTTGTAGTCCATGTCCGGATGCTCCGGTAACGTCTACCAGACGGCAGCATCGATAACAGTCCATAGCCTGGGTGGCGGTAGTCTTCACAACCAGCATAACATGCTTGTTTTTACCATACATAATTATACCTATATCCATTTGCAGGACGAGGAGGCTGGAAGTCCAAGTCTGTCAAACCACAGAAAAACAAAATGAGTTTGAACATTCTCCGTCAAGAGGAGCTTATAGCTCAGAAGAAGAGGGAGATTGAGGCCAAGCTGGCAGAGCAAGCAAAAAATAATGTGCAAACCCCTAGCAAGCCCTTGCCTCAAAGGTAACAATATGCTCATGGTTGTGTATATAAACTTCTTTAAATGGGAGTCACATTATACGCCAATTACAGTAATGTTAATTATTGCCAATCTGTATTTTTTAGCGTGAGGGTATTCAATTGTTTAACACATGCATCACAATAGAATACTTGAAATACAAATTCATATTGTAAACCATTTATACATTCTGATTCCAGTATTTCTCCCAGTCCCCAAGGAACCTCAAACAAGTTTGCAAATGATGGGAGCTTCTTTCAACAGTTCATGAAGATGCAGAAGGAGAAACCCAACCCTGTTTCTGGTTAGTGCCTTAAGCTGCACAATTTTGACTATAGCATTCCAGTTGTACTTTTCTCATATTAATAAATTAGTACAACAAGGGCACTAAACATTTTTGTCTGTGTGCCTCAGTGGCTGGCGGATTCCATTCCCTGGCCACTTTTTTTATTTTACCTGTCAAATATGTTTTTTAGTTTAGAATGGGACATCTGAACAATGGTTGGTTACTTACCAAATTGGCCGGATGAGTAAGAAACCTTCCCATCCATCATCATAAAATAAAAAATAGCATTCAGCTGATGGCTAGTGTTAATAAGTACAACACTTCATAACTGTTATCCAAATTGTACCCATTCTAGGTTCCACCGGTGAAAACAAAACTCCCTCTACTTCACTATCACCAGGAGGAAACTCTCTGCATAAAAAGAGCATCCTCGTAGGCAAGCGGCCTGGCCTAGGAATCAGTAGCATGCTTAGTCAGTTCAAGAACTACTCCCAGTCCAAGAAGAACCCTGTCCTCAGCCAGAGGCCGAGTGTATTTTGTTCTCCGGATGGTGAAGATGAGGAAGAAGAGGCTGATGATGACTCCAGCTTCCTAGAGATAAAAGGTAAATTAAGACCTGTGTTTTACATAGTTACCCTGGACAACTCCCATGACCTGGTCACCTCAGTGTCCTCTATGTACTCCAGTGTCATAGGTACACTTACAGTAAATGTACTCATAGCTTGCTTAAAGTCTCTCCCCCAGAGGACTCAGACACCAGACTCATTCTGGACAAGATGGCCTCATTTGTGGCAGAGGGTGGACCTGAGCTAGAGAGAAAGGCCAAGGAGGACTATAAGGGCAATCCTGTTTTCACGTAAGTCTGAAGGACAGTTTAGCTACTCATATAGGTTTATGTTACTCTCACAATATTTTCAAACTCATCTGGTGTCACCATTGCCTTTCAGGTTTTTGTATGATAAGAACAGCAGAGATTACATCTACTACAGAAAGAGAGTTGCAGAATTCAGAAAAGATTTGCCCAAGCCTGAGAATACATCATATAATGGTAAGATTAACTCTTCTCTCACGCGGTCTTTTTCTCTTTCTCTTGCGTCTCCTCTTAGAACTATAAAACTAGTTGCACAAGGGGTGTGACCAGGGTCCAATATTAACTTAAATTAACCAAAAATATTTTTTGCCGGCCAAAAAACTGCTTCATACATTATTTGACAAAAAAGTATTATTATCAATTAATCTCAATTTCTGATGAAAAATATATGCTGTATATATATTCTCTCCCCTTTTTCTCCCAATTTTGTGATGTCCAATTACCCCGTACTATCCTAAGTCCCCCTTGTCAATAAAATAAATACAATCAGGTGAATTAACTCTTTTATTTAAACAGTTTTGTAACAAATGAGTCACTTAATATAAACAGCTGGCTGTTTTCAAATAAATAACAGCTGTATTTTCAATCAGTGGAAAAACTATTAAAATATGATGATTTTTTTTTGTACTGCATATCAAAACATAAAAATAAAAAGCCGCTATAGAGAAATTGTGCCTGTTGTTTTAAGAGTGTTGCATTCTGGGTAGTTATAGCAGACTTGTTTTTCATACTTGTCTACATGCGTAAATGTGTTTAGCGGTCAGTGGAGCGGTGAAGACAGCCAGCGTAGTGAAATGTACCATGCTTTACACTTTCTTTACATTACTGGTGGACTTTGTGTGCTCTGCCCCAAGAGAGAAACATCTTTTGACTCCTGATATCCAGAAAAGAACCGGATTATAAACAAAGTTAGATGTTACCAGTTATGAGCCAAACCGTGTATGTTAATGACCAGAGGTTGTCCCTACGGTTCGGAGCAGGTAACAGCAGCCTGGACGGCTACAGGAACAGTTTAATCAACTGGCCCCTTGTGGACCGGATGGTTCAACATATGCACCGGACCACCGGGCAGATGGTGATGTCAAGTTAGCCGTCACTTAAAACTCAAAACCACCTCTCAGAAAAACACAGACCTCCGCGACATTTCTCTTCGTCTTTCTCTTCGTCTTTCTCCACGTTTTCATTTTGTCGGTTTCACACCGGATATGTGTCGCCACATCTCTAATAACGTAACTACGCAGAACTTTCTGGACAGACCGCCATAGAAAGTGAGAGCTGCTCATTCGCTGATGTCACGATAGACAGCGAGGGTCAAATAGTCTCAGCCGGTCTACGCACACACAAAAATACAGTGATGTTTTCCATATTATTTACCGGCCAGCTGGCGGGTGACCCCAATTTATTTATGCACCAAACCCAAAATTTACCCGCATTTGGCGCTTGCCGGGTGTTAATTTTGGACCCTGGGTGTGACGACATTACAGCTGCATCAGTTAAAATTGAGTCACAATATGACTTCATAGGGACACCCGTGGACATTGTAATATATTATAGTAGTCTACAATCCATGTGTAGTTTCCATTCATAGCTTTTGGTTTAGCTATTTACATTCGCTGCAACTTGTCACTCAAGTCAGTGTGCAACTTTCCTTCAAACCCATCCCTCACAAAGCCATTCAATTGTGTCATGCATGGTTGTTTACTGTGATTGATGGTACCCGTTTTCCTCTGTTGGAAATCTCACGTTGCAACCATATGGACATGAGATTAGGTTTAGTGAACACAGAACTGAGTATAGCATGTTCCACCTCCGTTATTTGGAACTGGTCTGATTTACTAAATCTAACTGCTCAAAGCCTCGTCATTTGTAAAATGTGTAAAGATAGGATTAGCTCAACTGGGGGTAATACAACTAACCTGTTAGACATCTTCAAAAGAAGCGCTCAAAAGAACATGCTGAAAGAAACATGTCTCTTGAATGCATTATTGAGAACAGCCAAACAGATAAATGATTGACCTGTATTGCCTTCAAATGCTGTCATATATATTGTAATTACAAAAATTAGCAAAGTGGTTGACACTCGTTACAAGATGTCCAGCCACAAATATGTTTTCTGAAACTGCTGTTCCACAACTGTTCTTTGAATGCCGTGACAAAATAGCAGGCCAACTTAAAGATGTACCGTGTTATTTGTGTCTGGCTAACTATTTCATTCTTGGCTGGTATTGCTTTATCTTTGGAAACTATAATGAATTAAAATAGGTCTGGAAACCTACTGTGATTGATCATGAGGGTATTTATTCTCTCAGTTGTGTTTAATAAACTCCTATAATGGACTTTAGTTAAAAGCTGTATATAGAGTACTGTTGCGTTATACTCTTCAGTAACTTGCAAAATACCCATAGAAAAGCAGTATGAAAAATATTGTGATGCATACTGTGACTAGTGATAATATGTGTAAATATTGTAAATTAATGTTATATTTTGTCCATATTGCCCACCCCTAAGTTGCACCCAATTTAAGAAGCGTATTAAGATTTTAAGATTGAGTAAATGTTAATTTCTGGAATCACGCATATCCACACTTCGATATCATACAAGTAGATACAAGTTGCATTGTATAATATGTTGGAGCCTCTCTGGGCAATATATGTTCTCCATTTGCTATAGTGAAAGCTTCACATCCATGCAGTTCCCCATTCACCACCCCTGTCCCCCTTGCTCCTCCCTCTTCTTATCCCCTACTGGCTCTAGACTGGTGTGTGAGGGCCAGTTGAGTACGGTACAGTAGTAGAGTGTGAGTTGAGCCCCAGTACTGATAGACTGCTTAAAGTCTCCCCCCCAGTGGACGAGGAAACCCAGCTGGTGGCTGAGAAGCTGGCCAAGTTTGTGGCGGAGGGTGGCCCCGAGGTGGAAGCCATTGCAGCCGAGAACAATCGAGACAACCCTGCATTCAGGTCAGTCACAGTCCATATATATGGCAGTGTTATGTTTCCTGATCTTTCAACTTGTGTGAGTTAGGTTTTCCTGAAAGCCTGATTTTCATTTAATAGTTTTTGCTTTGTAATTCACATTACACCGAATACCCAATGTCCCTCTCTCAGTTTTTTGTATGACCACCAAAGTCCAGCCTTCCACTTCTACAAAGAGAAAATGGAGGAGTATCGCCAGGCCGCAGCCTCCCAGAGCTCTTCATCTCCAGCAGCAGAGTCGGGGATACAAGTCCAGCGACTAGCTGCACCTCCTCTACCAGGGGTTCCTCCACCGCTACCGACCCAGCACCCCCACCTAGCCAACCAGGTGAACTCTACGTCAGAAACCCCTCCTGTCAAACGGAAGAGAAAGAGTCGATGGGGATCGGAAGATGACAAAGTGGAGTTGCCCATTCCTCCCATCATCATCCCTCAGGAGGCTGATTATGCAGATCCGAACATGCCCTCTCTCTCTGGTACAAGGACATATCTAAATACTACACTGTGCATATACACACATACACATTACATTCTTCCATCTTTGTGGGGACTGCACTTGACATAACATAACAAATGAAACTGTTCACCAACTCAGAACTTCTCCAGTTTTTCTATTGTGTGGAAGTTGTGTCCTTAAATTACATTATATGACCATAGAAGGTGGTTGTGATGTTTGTTTCAGCCCAGGAGCTGAGGGGTCTTGGCTATAAGAAGGGGAAGCCTCTTGGTCTGGTAGGAGTGACTGAGCTATCTGAGGACCAAAAGAAACAGATCAAAGAACAACAAGAGGTACACTAAAGCTGACAAGAGTATATTCATTATATTTAGATCGGAAGTACGCCATTATATTTTAAATGATACCCATCTCCTTATGTCTGCTTTACATGTGATGTGTCTTTTAGCAGGGCGCTTTGATGACTGGGAGATCAGATAATTAATTCTGGGTTACCAGTCCCCTTTTACCTCTTATCAAAATGTGTGTTGCCCCTGTGTGTGTTGTGTTATCTTACTCTACTACCTCTACAGATGCAAGAGATGTATGACATGATCATGAAGCACAAGCGTGCGATGGCAGAGATGCAAGTGATGTGGGAGAAGGCCATGAGAGACCACCAACACGAGTACGACAGCGATGAAGAAGTGGACCACGAGGCAGGCACCTGGGAACATCGCCTCCGCCACATGGAAATGGAGAAGACGCGTGGTAAGGCAGGCCATCAATATGGACAATTGTTCATTTGACTTGCTCCTATATCACCAGCAGTTGTCAATGCTTGACTAACCAGCTGTTATGGTAAGGTGCTCGACCCATGCTGTTAACAGCTGCTTGTCTCTACTTTACCAGAGTGGGCAGAGTCTCTCACAGAAATGGGTAAAGGGAAACACTTTATTGGTGACTTCCTGCCACCTGAGGAGCTGGAAAAATTCATGGAGACCTTCAAGGCTCTCAAGGTCAGTTTATCTCCGGATTCAAGTGTTGTCGTTTTTTCTTACAGGAACTTGTTTTGCCATCTTACAGGGGCTAGCATGGCCTTTATCTAAATTATGAACTGCCATGTCAGTGGTTTGGTTGCGTAAATGAAGAAAAATAAAACACCCTTGAGTTAAGGAATGAGGCAGCAAGGCTAATGTAAATAATTTATTCCAGGCTTCCCATGGGTCATGCAATTTCTGAAATATCCTGTCAGTTTAAGAGGCATGGTATGTCATGGTATTTTACACAAGGATCCCTTTACAGAAATCTACTGGAATGTCTTGTACGGCTTACTACGTACACCTTTATTGCATTATGTGATGGCTATTAGCCATTCAGTGTTTTTCCACAGCAAGGTCATAAAGAGTTTAGCAGGACCAGGGTAAACTCAAAATGTCTAAACAAAGGATTGTAACCACTTGTTTATTTGAAGCCCCCGGTCAGCCAAGTTTTGCACTGTTGAGGAGTCCATACTATGTATCCCTTTATGACTTTTAAAAGCTGGAATAAGAGCCAGGACAGCCAAATTATGCCAGGAGATAATTTATTTTTAGGTCATGGAAATGCACTGCTAGAGTCATGGAAGGCTATGCAAAAGTCACATTAGTCCTTGGGTGGAACACTGTGAAATGCCCATTTGACTATAACCACACTAGAATATTTTCATCCCTAAGCAAGCACATGATATATTGGTGCACAATGCACATCACACAAAAGTTGTTCTTGTTTTCTTGTACCTAATATTGAAATTGTGGGTATGTAGTTACTCAAAGAAAGCTGCAATGTGCATGAAAACAATGTACAGTTTATTTATGTTCTCAAAATGACTATTTATTTAAATAAATAAAGTTTACTCTGATTTTCACAGTGCTGTCAGACGCCACACAAGAAAAGAAAAAGCAACACATTTAAAAATAGAGTAGAGGCCACAGTAGACAGGATTAACGGGAAAATATGACAAATTATAAACGTAAAAATGGGAGTGGTTGAATAGGGAAATGATGCAACTCTTAAGTCTGTATGCCCTAGATGCACATCTTCAATTTCCATGACTTGCAGGAGGGCCGTGACCCAGACTATTCAGAATACAAGGAGTTCAAGTTGACGGTGGAGAATCTTGGCTTCCGAATGCTTATGAAAATGGGTTGGAAGGAAGGTGAAGGACTAGGTAATGACGGACAGGGCATCAAGGCCCCCGTCAACAAGTGAGTATTCGTCTTCATTTCATTTACCTCTGCCATTCAAAGAAAATGTTATTCAAGTCAGAATCTTTTTTTCAATGTCCAAGATGCTTGTTAATCCCAGGTGTACCGGGCACGGTAATTCTCACTATAGCGCTACATATTTTTGTGCTCTGTCAAATAACCAAACACAGAAACTGACTCTGAGCCCCCTTTGTCTCCTGCTCTAGGGGAACTACGGCTATGAATGGGGCAGGGTTTGGAGTTGACCGTCCAGCTGAGCTCACAGGAAACGACGATGAATACGATGCTTTTAGAAAGAGGATGATGCTTGCTTACCGCTTCAGGCCCAATCCACTGGTAACCTCAGTTTAAGCTTTTTCTGTTTGTTGGAACAAAATATTTTACGTATTTACATCAAATGATTGCAATATTATAGATCATGATATCGCTACCTAATTCTTTGTTTGTTGCATCCAGACTCGCAATTTTATAGTATAGTAACCTTTATTCACTGCACTGCTGGTACAGGTTTTGTTTCTTTTGCAGGAATGTTTGAATTTGGTTTATTCTAGTTTTTAATTTCGTTCTCTTTTCTCTTTTCCCCCCCACAGAATAATCCACGGAGACCGTATTACTGATGTGGAGGGCTGTTCATTTTCCTCTCATATATATGCTGGCTGCTGCTGGCATAGTTCTGCTCAGTTGTGAAAACTGACATTGTTGTATACAGGATTTTTTTGTTTGTTTATTTTTTGGAGGGGTATGCATTATTGTTGAAGTTTGAGAATATGAAAAATATAGCTAAATAGAATAATTGTGCATTTTCAAAGCTGTTTATCCTGGATACAATTGATGGCAAATTTTTGTTACGTTTCAAACCAATACTGTAACAACTTCAAACATACAAATACCCACATCACTTGTTGATTACATATTGACTTCCCTCATTATTTCACTGTTCCAGTGCTTGCTTGCTTTCCCAACCAAATAACACATTGATTTATTTGTAATATTTTTGTAAAGTTAGTGATCTTGTTACTTTGCTGATCACCATGCTATAATGACAGAATTTTTGCACCTATTCATTATATGCTTCGATGTAAACAATAAAAATGGCCACTTACTGGAAAGAGTTGTCAGAGATGTATCTTAACAATTGTAGTAGAGTATGACTATATTATACTATATGTATCTGCTTGTTTATTCACTGCCCTTTTTTGTTTATTTGGAAATAAGTAGAAGCTAACCCACCGCTCACTCTGATAGATTTCATAGCAGATATCCCTCCATATTGATTTAGCATCAATATTAACTTCTGGGTGGCAGTGAGTTCAAGATGTCAGTGGTGAGTAGGGTAACAGGTCTGTGAAATCAGACCTTCGGTTCGCCACTCCCCAGAGGTTTACACTGGTTAAATATAACTCCCGGCTAAGCAAGAATTCCTCTGCTGTTAGCTGTAGCATCCATCAATGGCAACGTCAGCCATGGTAAACCAAAGGGTCTGTTGATGGCCATGGTAAAGTTGATAGTGGGATGCTTCAAGAGTGGGAAGGGAAGAGTTGGCAAATGTAACCAACCAGCTTCATTCCACTGCCTTTCCCTGGTCCGATGGGCTCTGTTGATTAGGACTAACGTTACATCGGTGTCCATTAATCTCTGATTGTTGTTCAGGTAGATCTAGTTGGCTCATTTTCTGTAAAGTCCTTTGAGACAGACATGCTTGTGATAAAGGGCGATATAAATAAATGAACTTGAACATTCAAAAGAATAGCGTTAACATGAACACATTGGGGGAGGGCTGCTGCACGGCCGTATCACCGGGTCTTTCCATTGTACATTTCCAGTAATGATACGATTACACTAAAGGAACTAACGGACGATTGCACGTTCTTGTTTTTTCTATGTTGCCAACCTTCTCGATTCTCCAACCAGTGTGAGAGGAAAAACTTTGATTTGACGCATTAATGTAGACAGGCTCACCGGAGGGCTGTCAGTGTGAGTTGAGGGGGGAGGTAAACAAGATGGCGACTGAGTGGCAAGAGTAATACGAAGAGTCAGAAAATGTAAGTCATATTTTAGACTAACACTTGCTGCATCAAAGACAAATAAATGAAGATCAAAAGACAAAGTGCTCCGGGAACAAGATTCAAAGGAATTTAGGTGAGTCCCCATACCACTAGTTAGCTTGTTAACTAGCTAAGAGCTAGCCAGCAATCCACTGGAATCTGAGGGGCTTGCTAGCTAACGTTACTCCGGCTAGCTTGCGTTAGCTGGCTTCTATTTGGTTAATTTCCCAGGTGCCGGTGGCTGGTTTGAATTCTAGAGCTGAGATTGGTTTTGATAGCTCATGAACCTAATGCAGCATTGTGCTAAAGCAGTGTGTTTCGCTTCCCCTCAGCTAGATTGCTGCTTCACTGCCGGCAACTGAGGCGAAGTTGGCTAGCTAACGTTAACGTCAGGCAAAGTTGGCTAGCTAACGCAACATGACTACTGTTAGCCACACTTGTATGACGACGTTTCAGCTAGCAGTTGTCTAGTCCTCATGTAATTAAAACGGGCTGTCCGTTTTTGGTTTGACGTTAATTAAATTCGTTGCTGAATGCGTGCACACAGAGGAGACACGAAGTGAAAGTTCAGGACTATCGTTAGTTCATTCAAGCAGACTTGCAACGTTAGCTAACAGCGGGCAGTTTTATAATTGTTTTTATTTAAACTGTGCGACCTACATGCTCAAATTAAACAAGCGTAAATCAAATATTGCTTTAGTTAAACAAATCAGTGCTAACAAACCAGCACTAGCATACATTTAACCCATTCCATCTCTTAAGTTAACCTCACAGCAGAAAGGTAGCGCAATAACTAGTCGAGGGTTGCTGTCAAGAGAGATTGTTCATCAAGAGAGCTAGCCTACTTTAATAGCCACTTAAAAGGACAAACGAATTAGCATTAATGTTGACGTGACTCTTGTTCTTAGGCTCCAAGGAGTAGCAGCCTGGTGGCATGCAGGACACCTGACTGAGGACGGTTGGACACATTAGATGGCTCAGTCGACTTCTAGGAGCCAACTTCTGACACCAAAGATTGGAATGTTACTGCTGCATACGTTTGGTTGTAAATCTGTGTTTGGATCAAGTCCAGCTGTTGACACTTGAAAACTATGCTTTGCAGTACGGACCTTTGACATAAATGCTGTGCTGCATGGCTCTGAAGCAGGACTGGTTGTCGCTGCTTAAAGTTGTATGGTATTAGATTCAAATGGAGGTGACTTGGAGTTAAGCAGAGCAAAGCAACATTTGAGAGTCATACCTTTTCAGTCTGCTGAACTGCCCCAGTCACAGACGGTATAAAATGTCCAGAGCAGCCTAAGCTCTTCCAGAAGCACCAACTTGGCACTGCACCTAACAGGTCTTTAGTTGTCTACACCCCTGTAGAACTACATCTTCCCTTGACTAAAAGTAACCAGAATGTTTACAAATTGGAATTGATCTCCACCTCCTCCCTCAACTCTCAGGACTGGTTATACCCCCCTCCCATGCCTAGTATTTGGCATTTTGTAATTCACCTATATTCCATCTTGTGGAATTAAAATACCCTGCTCAGAACCAAAAGGTTACCAGTGGATTACTAGCTATTTGTGAGTACCTTTGCACAGTAGGCTTAAACTGTGTCTGTTGGACCATCAATCATGAGTACTGGGGAGCTGCATCATCTTGACTATCTGACTGAAAATGAACTGATGGGGATGGATACCTTCATTCACCGCATTGACTCTACAGAGGTGATCTACCAGCCACGGAGAAAGAGGGCAAAGCTGATAGGGAAGTACCTGATGGGGGACCTGCTGGGGGAAGGATCTTATGGTAAAGTGAAAGAGATGCTGGACTCGGAGACACTTTGTCGCAGGGCTGTCAAGATACTGAAGAAGAAGAAGCTGAGGAGGATTCCCAATGGAGAAGCCAATGTGAAAAAGTGGGTATATTTTGGTTTGTCCTGCTCTATGTTTGACCTTTGTTCCCTGTTCTCTCACTTCTTTTCCCTAACCTCACATTTCAGTTTAAATCTCACACCACTACAGTTTAACACCAGTGCAACTGGCTTCTCACCTGTATGCTGTGAGTTATGCATGTTCAAATGCAAGGTCTTCAATGAGAGACAGCCACAGTTGTCCTGAGATACAGTATCATTGGGTTGAGTGGGATTGATCTTAATTAAGATTAGTTAATTACTTTGAATCACCACTATGAAATTCAACAACACTGTCTTTTACAACAATTAACTAGGTCTAGCATAACTACTGCAATGAGAATCACGCTTGTCATCATGTTTATCCTATTCACTTGACTAACCGTCGCTCCTTTGCTTGAAGTGCATTTCGAACCCCTGCTCAAATATTTCACCTGGAATCTCCACCACCATTGATAATAATTTATAGGATGTTCGTCATCTTCTCTTAATTCTGACACAGATATAGTTTCCTGTATTTGCCGAGGAAAAAGCAATCATACTGTTTACTTAATCGTTTTTTAATATATTTTGTCCATGCTCATAACCATTGTTTTGTGTACTTGTTTGCAAAACTTTTTTTAATGTGTCCACATTTTTATTCATTTGTTGGTAAGTTAGAAAACCAAAAGAAAGTTAATGTATGTAAAATAAAAAAGTAATACACTTATAAAACTTTTATGACATTACTTGATAGAATTTCTGTCAACAGTGTAGGACCAAATAATTTCAGTTATGTTTTTGAGTCATCTGAGTATCTTACTTGCTCGCTCTGTGTCTCTCGCTCTCTCTCCGCATTTCTCTTTGCCACTCTGATTTAGCTGTCATGTATATCTTTTCAAAGTTTCTTCCTCTGCATCCCCCCTTTCTGAGGAATAGCACAAGTTTTAATCACACAATAGTTTATTAAATATTACTCCAGCTTTTTGCTGCGGGCCTGTGTTAAATATAGAGGAAGCTTTAGCTTTTTAGGCCTCTGTCGAGGCAGCAGTGACAGAACAAAAAACAGCCTGTGATGATGACTCAGTGAGAATCGTTGCAGAGGTACATGTATAGCTACAGAGGCGGCAGACACGACCACTCGACAATCTGGCTTATTAATTTATACATATTTATTCATAAAGATTTCTGTCAGCCTAAACAGGTGGGTCAATTCCATTCCAACAAATTTAGGTTTATTCTCCTCTACATCGCTGGTTGTGTCTTATCAACCACTCAATTGTTTCACAATTCCCCCATTAAATTGTAGAAAAGATTGACACAAATCCACCATATGGCCATCAACAGCCATGTGTCCTGTCAAAGTGTCCTTGAGCAAGACACTAAACACTCTGGATAAGAGCATCAGCTAAATGCCAAAATCGTATACAAATTATGTATGTTCTG
>OMOT01052971.1:0-11173 GCA_900312575.1 Acanthochaenus luetkenii
CTGTGCGAGGAACAAAGCAATGAAACCCAATATCAATTTAAGATGCACGAGGCATGAGGAGAGCGAGGCAAAATAAATTGTGTTCGTCTCCCCCTCCCACACACACACACACACACACACACACACACACACACACACACACCATATTCTGTGCAGTTAACCGCGAAGCCTCTTGATTCAGTCGGGTCTTGGCCTCGCTCTCCATCAAGTGCTGTCTCTCCAGGTGTTCATTCTCCTCCTCCAGCTCCTCCACTCTTCCCTGCAGATCCCTCCTCTCCTCCTCCAACTCTTCAGCTTGCTGCTCAAAGTGCCTGCACAGCGACACTAGTCAGGATGACTCAGGTCTGACCGTCACCCTTTATCGAGACGTGGACCAATATCGGAGCACTTTACCTGCGTTTGGAGCTCTCCTCTTCAACCTTCTTTTGAAGAACGTTAGTGATCTCCTCTTTTTTTTCTTTGAGATGAAATGGATGACAAACGTACAAAAGCAGACGTAAAATGTTCACTACATAAGAGGTACATAGTGAACATCGGTTGGACACAAATATCCAGAGGGTGTGTCAAGAATAGAACAAGATTTTGTTAAACCAACCTGCTAACTCTCTGGTCTTCTCCTCTACGTGGACCTCCAGCTCTTGCTTCTGTCGTTGCAGCTCTGAAACCTGCAGTTTTAACTCAGGTAGAACCTGTGGATCACATCAAATAAGGGAACGCAGAAAGTCTGTTCGGAACCACATCCATCCCAGCAATGAATTCACAAATGGAATCAAGAATGCAATAGCCTACCGAGTTTTCACTGGTGAGCCTGGACACCTCTTGGCGGATGCTGTCATTGATGTTACTTTTCTCCTGGAACAGGTTTCTTAACTGGTTGTTCTCATTCTGGAGGTAGTCCACTTTCAATTTCAAGCCCTCCGCCTGGCTCTCATAGCCTTCCTTTTGCTCCCTCTGGTGGCTTTCCAGTATTCTGCCGTCAAAGGTGGAACCATTCATGTCAAGTAGTGGCCAATCATGTGCCATAGAGTGTGAAGCGTATGCATGTTTTCACACAGGTACACGATTAGCGCGACACCAGTGACTTTCAAGTGGGTGGCTAGGTGTAATGCTGGTCATAGGTGGGTCAGTACAGAGCGCCATGACATGACTAGTAAATGAGACCTGGTAGCTTTCTGCAGGCCATCACAAGCAGTCAGCAAATCTTCGACTTCATAGATCTTCTCTGAGTCATCCGGAGTTAGCCTTCAGAAAAACAAGGTGCGAGATAACAAACACTTCAATGCCACGTGGAAGGACTCAAGTGTGAAATTCAGAACAAACTAAATAGTTGGAGTACCCTGCAAGAACCTCCTCTTCGACCACGCCACCAAGGAGCTGTCTCGTAATCTCGTTCATTTTAGCTACAGAAATAGAGTTAACGGGTCATTAGCAAAACGCGGTCTCCATTCATATGCGTCAGGATGCAGTTGGCTCACATTCATAACTGAGAAATGTGTACCTCTTGTTTGTTCTGACTGTTCCTTCATCTTTCTGTCCATGCTGTTTCTCTGAGTTTGCAGGTTGTGGAGATCTTTCCGGAGCTCAGGTATGACCTTGACATGCTTGGTGAGCTGGATGACCTGGTCCTGCAGGTCCGAGGTGACCTGGCCGGCCTCCTCTGTCCGTCGTTGTAGACCGACCCGCTCCTCTTTCAGTCTCCTGATCTCCTCTTTCAGAGTTTCCACCTCGTTTTCGTGGTCCTGTCTCTGGATCTCAATGTTGTTCTCTGCAATTCTGACAAGAATCATCCCGTCATCTATCTAACTGAATTCTACATGCTGTGCACAAATGTACTTTTGGCTGATAAATATTTGCCCCCCACATTGTAGACAAAGTAGATTGCATATTTGCATTACTTACTTTCTAAGTCTTGCTTCATTTTCCTTCTCTTCCTGAAGACTTCCCTTTATTTGATCAAAGCTATCTGTAAGAGTGTAAAATCCATCAAAAATGCAATACATATTACCATAAAGAGTACAAGTACAAATCTTGACATCTATTACCTTTAGCCTCTTTGGTGGAGGCATCAAACGTTTTCTCCAAGTTCTGCTTGTCAAGGATTAGTGTATCCTTCTCCTTTTGGAGCTGCGCAATTGCCTTGAGTGAGAGTGAAGAATAGTATAGATTTCATATATTCTACAAAAGGCCGCAAAGACAAGCAAGATACTGTATAGAATTGTAAGCATAAAATTTAAGACGGACCAGACTAGCATCTTCTTTCGCTTTCTTCTCTCTTGCCTCCAAAGATGCCTTGTCTCTGGTTGATTTCTCCAGCTGAGCCTCCAGACTCTGCAGCCTGTCCAGGCCTTGAGAATGGGAGTTGGCCAGGCTTGTCAGTCTTTCCATCAACCCACGGCTCTCTTTGTTCTGTGGGGTTACAGGGATTCATATACCTCTTCTACATACAAAACTCTGAAATACCTTTAGGAACATCCTTACCTGCTCTTCAATCTTTTTCCGGAGCTTCTGCACCCTGAAGGAGAGCTGAACATTAAGCACCAGCCGACGCATAGTCTGAAATCGCCGTCGGGCCAGCCACGCTCTGGCATACTTCTGTAGAACCAAGACTTTGTTCTCTTCCATCATCTGAGAGGTAATACCCAAAGATAGCAGGCCATACATCACTTGTGTTTACATTTTGCACTTTCGTCAGACTAAACCCGAGTTGACATACAAGTGATTAATCAGGGATCACTCAGTTGCAGACCTTTTTATATAGTTTACGGGCGATCCATCCTCGTGTGAAGGCCTGGATGGTGATGGAGGCCAGATGAACTACCTGGTAGATCTGTCTCATGCGGTATCCTTTCCAATATTTCTGGATGATCATTGCTGCCCAGCCCTGCTTGAGTCTTGCAGCACTCACTGTTTTACTAGAGGAGCGCAAACAGAACACAGAAAACTTAACGTCCAAATCCTAATAGATAGACAAGAGAGGAAGTGGCGACAACAAAACTATTGGTGAGTGGTGACGCCTCTCACTGGATTTGCCTCTTTCCACGGATGTACTGTTGGAGGACGATGGCTGCCTCTCTAATGCGTCGGTATTTCCTCCTCTGGCTCCAGCCACGGACGTGCTTCTGGATGGTCACGCAGGCTCCTCGGAGTCGGTCCAGACGCAGCTTCTCCAGATAAGCCACCTGGCCAGCACGGAAGAAGATCTTCGTTCGACCGAACTTGTACTGGTTGGCGTCCTGGAGGTTCGAGCCACGTGGCCAAGGCAACACACGGGGGACGCAGTTCAATGTAAACGCACGACAATGTTGTATTAAGAGGCAGTCAAAAAGAACTAACCTGAATCAACCTCTGCAGCACCGTCTTGCAGGTCTGTTTCTTGTCATTGAGGCCCGCCTCCTGATGGGTCATTAGGATACTGTACCGGCTGTAAAACTCATTGTATGTCCACCTGCAAACGAAAAGCACATTAGCGAGTACAACGCGACCATATGGAGCTGAGAGTACTGTACTTTGTGATCTAATGATAGGAAGGGACACCTGGACGGGTAGCTCTGCGCACTGATGTGAATAGTTTCAAGGACTCCGCAGGCTCGCAGCTGCTGCACTACCCTCCTGGAGTCATATCTCAAAAGACCAACAAGACTCAATTAAAACAGGATCCGGGTGGAGGCAGAGTGGATCATGTCAATCACAATTTGATTAGCACTCACTCAAATGGGAGCTTTTCGTCATTAGGCTTAATGCAGCGCACATAGTGAGGGGTGGTGGCGTTCAGCGTTTCCATCAGTAAGTAGAGGGAGCTGCGGAACTACAGGAAGATCCACAAATGTAATGAGAACAAGATCAAAACAGTCAAAATACAGAATGCAAACGTAGTTGCAGCCGATACAAAAAAGGTAAATACTGGATGGTAACTAAGGAGTTCAATCTCCAGTGAGCAGACAAAGTAAATAGTTTCACCTTATCTCCAACGGTAGTTTTGAACTGCTTATTGGCCGGTTTCACTGAAGGCCTGGCCGGCCTCACTGTGAAGCCTTTGCCAGTTAGAACGCTTTGCTCCTCCTCTTGGAAAAAGTTGGCTAGGAGAGGAAACTGATAACAATTGCAAGCAGGGGAAATGTGTTAAAATGAAGAAAACAACGCAGCGTGAGACCTTTTTTTAAACGATACAGCAGTTTTAACTGTGTTATTGTTTTATTACGACTGTGTTATACTGAAATATTCAACGCCAAAACAAAGTGGGGCCTGAGAATACCTTACTGACTCGCACAATGTCAACCAGTTCCTCATAGAGAGCATCTCTGTTTTTGTCAAGAAAACCTTTGCACTGGTATTCCACCTGTGGAGGAAATAGGCCGTATTTCAACATCAATTGGGCACAAAAAATTATCTTTCCAGGAAACCAAAGGAATTCTTGTTTAAGCAATGTCAAGGATCTCCAAAAGGACCTCAGACTGCACCTTGTCTGCAAAGTGTTGAATCACAAAAGCCTCATTTGATAACCTGGGCTTCTCAAACAGGGGATTGGCATCTAGGTAGTTGTAGAGCTTTTGCAGCCAGTTTTGATCAGTGCCCTGAGGGAACTGCAAAGCAAAAGGACACGTGTATAGGAGACATAGCACCCACAAAGACAAACGGAAGAAAATACAAAAGACAAGAGTTGAAAATATGAATTGTAAAAGTCCAAACCATGTCCAGTTGATCTTACCAGACATTCTTCATCAAGCAAGTCAAGGATCCCCATCTTAGCTTCGATGAGGTCAATGACAGGCTGATTGTCATAGAAATCTATCAATGTCCATGGAATGTCCTCCTTCATGTATTCCTCTTGCTCTAGCTTGAACACATGCTGATCGAACACAGGACAACAGAATAGATTAACCCCCCCTAGTTGATACAAGGACATATATGTGCGTTTTGCAACTATGTGGGAAGTTGGGTGTTGCTTACCAAGTTAAACTGTTGCTGAAGTTTTTCATTTGCATAGTTGATACAAAACTGTTCAAAGCTGTTGATGTCAAACGTTTCAAAGCTGAGGACAAAACATCACGTTCAGGTCAAAAAGGGCAATGAAACATAACAGTAACGTATAACATCTATAGCATCTAAATTACCCATAAATGTCCAGAACACCTATGAAAGCGTGTTGCTTTCCTGGGACTTTTAGTGCCGTGTTTATCGTGCGAATAACAAAGTCAAACAGATGGGCGTAGATTTGCTTGGCCAGGGCATCTCTGGCATTGACTGCCCGCTCCTTAGGCACCGGCTTCACCACCGTCTCTGCCACCAGAACAATCCTCCGATGGCACAGCCAACGCATCAATCCCTCGGTGCTCGCGCCCAACAGCTCACAGAAAGCTGCCAGATGTGGATCACTGGACTGGAAGAGATATCAATAAGGTCTATATTTAATCTGGTCATTGTTCAAGATCAAACCTCCGCACACACAAAAAAAGGCCAATCGAAGGTTTGAGTAAGACTCACGCAAACTGATGATTTGTCATCGCCAACATTTCTGATTTCCACATTTCCCAAATGCAGAATCCCAGCCAAAACCTTGAACACGTCTGACTGAAAGTCCTCCTTCAACCCTGGACAAGCAGAGGGAGGACGGCAGAACAACATAAACGTTATGCTAACAGCGGGTATCAGTCCAATGGGAGACGTGGCCCTTACCCAACAGAGAGAAGGTCCGTCGCGTCTCTTCCATGCTCTTTCTGTCGTCCACACCCTCAATACTGATCTCCCCGCCCATGCAGGTGTAGTGAAACATATCCGCACTCACTGCAAACGAAAGGAACACATAGAGTTGTTCTCAGGCGCCGCACGCAAGATAACACCGGCACACATTAAGTAAGTGCGTGACCCTGAAGTTGACGTGGCGAGTGATCCCAGCGAGCGCCACAGTCAGTGGAACAGCAGCAGTTACAAGCACTCACACAGTCGCAGGTCCTTGAACTCTGGCAGGTCCGCGCAGGAACACATCTGGTAGAATATGTGATAATTTCGCTCGTTCTCGGCCTGAAGATAACAGAATTTCATTGTTACAGATAAGATAGAGCGACAACAATACTATCATCAGCATCGTCGTCTCGCGATATGACACGTACCTGAAAAACCACTCTGGATTTCTCCAGGAGATAAGTCCTCATGTTCGCCCCAATGATCTGGTACCGCCTGTCAAAGCTGATCTCGGTGTATTTCCCAAATCGACTGCTGTTGTCATTCCTGGTCGTCTTTGCATTTCCGATTGCCTGACCAAAGAAAAATCACCTCACTCTTAGGTCTACATGCAACTTATCACAAAGATACTAGTTGTCTCAATGAATGCATCAGGTGCATAAAGATGGCAGCCTACCGGTTTACCATCACCACCGCGCTGCCATCTTTACGCTCCTAGTCCGGTGAAATCCTACCTCTGTTACCGGATTGGACGCCAGGACCTTGTCTTCAACTCTTGTTTTGCTGCCAGATTTGCTCACTACAGCGAAGTACCTCATAGCATATCGAGCCGACACCGTTTTCCCCGCACCAGATTCGCCGCTGACTATAATAGACTGGTTCCTGTGGTTTCTGAGAAAGAATGGGTGTGGCACATGGTTACGACTGCACCGTAAAACCTTCCGCAACTATTCGTTGTCTGATCGATCCATTTTACCTGGCCATCTGCTTGTAAGACTCTTCTGCCACTGCAAATATATGAGGGTCCATGTCTCCCATGTTCTGGCCCGAGTACGCTTGAATGATCGCATCTCCGTAGACATGAAGCTGTTTGTAGGGATTTACTGCCACCAGTATAATACCTGAGGAAGAGGAAATGGCACCGCCTGAGCCAAGAGCACAAACTGTCTACGACCATTACCTCCTTGCTTAGACATTAACTTGACAGTACCACAGTAGGTGTAGATGATTTTGGACTCCACGAAGCGCACTTTGAGGTTGTGCAGCACCGCAGGTTCATGGAGGTAGCTGAGCGCCGTCAGGTCGTTCTCCCCCACCAAGATGTCAGGGTTGCGAAGGGGAGGGAGTTGCGGGTTTGATGAGTCAACAGAGTAGTGGTGCTCCTTTTAAAGTAACAGGTTATGTAAAAGAGTCAGATCGGTTGTTGCTTCCAGTCGACATGAAGCCCCTACAGCCATGAAGCCCCTACAGCCATGAAGCCCCTACAGCCATGAAGCCCCTACAGCCATGAAGCCCCTACAGCCATGAAGCCCCTACAGCCATGAAGCCCCTACAGCCGCAGTCTAGAGGTTTTGCATATTTTTTGTACATTTTACTTACAGTTCCATCCTCAAGCAGCAACTCCAGAACTTTATCCCCACAGTGGAAGTCTCTCATAATCTCGGCGGATCTCCACACATGCTGTGCATCTGGAATCCATACTCTGTTGTACTACGGGAGAAGTTTTCAAGGTCTTGTAACTGTATAAGTGCCATTTAATTCTATAGCTGTAAGGACAATTCCTGACATTTACTGTGGACCTTGTAGTGTAGTAACACAAAAAAGGCTTGGTGAACTCTTCAAAAGAACACACTCTTATTTCATGTATCAGCCTCACAGTGTTTGTCATCAGCTAGATGATTAATTTAGATAATAAAGATTTACAGTAGCTTGAAACGTTGAGTAAAACCTTATTACTTTATTACACCAATGTCATGAGCATAAACCTTTGTGGTCTAGCCTGCTGACGCCTGACGCGCGTTCCATATGTCTCAGCGAGCCAAGATCCTGTCATGACACTTATCTACTGTCGTGAACATTCGTTGGGAACATTATCATCGATATCGTGACAACAACAAGTAAGTCTCCTCGTACCTCGGCGTACAGCTCCAACAAAGCCATGTCCTTCTCGCATAATCGTTGCACTCTGTCGCGTCAACGGTTGTTTGTTTCCCACCAGATGTATCGCTGCGCTTTCCACGTTACCAACGAATGTCCACTTCTCCTTCCCTCAACTTTGTCCGAAACACCAGCTCGCCGGAATAGAATGGGGATTTTCAAAATAAAACCATGACTCGAACGTCATGCACCATGTTTCTAATTTGGGTCTTAGTTTATTGTATTACATTTCGACTGTGATTTTATTACATAAAATAGTCCAGTGGTCGCACTTAGAATCTCTATATCATTTTGTTACCGTGTACTCCCCCAGTTTAAAGATCTTCTTTACCAAAAGTATACACATGTCACGCTTTTATTCTGAAGGCAAGAACCACTTCCGCTCTTCTGATCAGTTCCTAGCGAGCTTGTTGCAGAAAGGACATACACCTGTCGCGTCGCACACCTGCCTCGGACTTTGACTATGGCTCCGCCCTCCCGTCTTGTGACAGCGGCTTGACAAAGTGGGTGTGCTCGTTTGCAGGATTCAGGCAACAAAAGAAACAGGATACAAACCTCAACACGTGAATGCGTGTCAAGCACTGCCCCCTTTTCTCTGCCTCCGTCGCCCTGTTTCCTGTGTCACGGTCACTGCCCATGTCACTGTCCACTCCTGTTCGTCCTGGTGTTGGACTCCTCTTTGACTCGGCCCACCCAAGGTTTCTTCCATTTCCCCCCCTAATAAAGTTTCCTTGGAAGTTTCCTTTTACAGACAAACAACATTAAAACATTCCAACTGAACTGCATAGTTCAGATTGAAGCTTGAGGCCATTAAAGGTTAATCATTTTCAGGTTTATATTTCATAACAGCAAAACTCATTAATGCTACTTAACACATTACTACCCACTTCTGTACCAACAACACATTTGCTGTGGCAAGTGATCACCTTTGAAGTAATTTGTTTGAAGTCACTGTTCCTGCACTTACTATTGGCTTTGCAGGGTAGAAGAGCAATCACACTCGAGGCATGTAAACACCGTATCCTGTCTGTAAATTCTATTTCCATGTCATACTGGAGCAATGTTCCTACCATGCAGTGGACTTGGGTGTTGCCCTTTCCCCTACGGTCGTTACTTCCGGCCCTTGTCCAATCCCCGGTGCTGTTACTACGCGATCACAGCCCCTGGTTCTGTGGGCGTCGTCGCCGACCGTGTCCCCACCTGTCTGCCTCTATCGCCTTATCTGTTTCCTGTGTCACTGTCATATATACATTTATATTGTGTGTCTTGTGCTTGGTTCTGTCTCCCTATGTTTGTCTCATACTACTTCTGTAATACCATTGATTGTTGTTCAGGTAGATGTAGTTTGGCTCATTTTCCTTTGAGACATGCTTGTGATAAAGGGCGATATAAATAAATAAACGTGAACTTAAATATTGTATATACTGTTTATTAATGCATACATAATACATTTGTAAATGGGATGTAAGGATGCATATAAACAAGCTTAACAAAATGTAAAATATTTGGTTACAGACATTTCTAACAGTGTTTTGTTCTTGGAGGATGAGGCCACTGGTCTATAGACGGGTAAGGAAGCCCAGATTAAGGCTAGTAGGGATCTGGATGCTCTCCAGGGCCACAGAGGAGGGCGTGAAGGGGATGGAGATGGAGAAGATCTTCTTGACATCCATCATCAACATGGATGGCTCAACCCTGTCTTTCAAAAGGGCCTAACGACGGCACACAAAGAAGCAGAAATGTCAAAAAGCGGATTAATGGCATTATCAAAAACAAGAGCCAGTATTAAAGAGTGTTTCACACTTATATACACACTGGTTACAACGGGTCTCCAGCAACTCACTTGAATGGTTCTGATGAAAGTGGGTGACACTCGCTCTTCAAATTCAATCACCGGGGTATACAAGGTCAACACTTTTACAATCTGGTGAGAGAAAACATGGAACAGGCATCAAAACAGTGGTAGAACATTACCTCTATTCTGCACCTGTACTGATGACGTACCTGTGCAGCGGTAAGGCTGCTGCACGTGGTGCAGATCGCTTGGGCGTCCGCCTCCGTCTTCTTCTTGATCTGCAGGAGCTGTGCAGCCTGGACGAGAGGCACCAGAGTCTCCTTGGCACCGCAGTCTGCCAGCTCCATCTCCGTCAGCCACTTCTCCAGTTGCCACACGTTGTACCTGCAGCAACACGATCAGGCTCAACCAATGTGCTGCCCACCACACACGTTTCGTATAACCACACTAACGGTGACGCTTCTTCAAACCACGGAGAAAACAATCACAAATGAAGATATACAGTATATCTTGCACTGTCAGAGGTCAGGTTGTCCTTTTTACGACGTGTGTTAATATGTATTGTGAAACCCCGCAAGCTGTCGATAAAAACCGAGGCCAATTCCTGGACGTTTATATTTATATTTGGCAATTGACGTGAAAGTGATTCTGAACTAAAAACAAGGCAACAGCAAACATGTCGTCCCCCACGATGCAGTCATTGTTTGGGCAAATCCTTTAAAAGTACGTAACCCATTACTTGTATAGTATAGAGCATGGTCTTTGGATTCATGTGTGTGCCGACACACACACGTCTCAGACACCGGCGATCAGCCAATCAAAAACACGAGAGCACAATGCAAAAATGCATCGACACCTTTAGTTTCGTCATAATCAGACCAGTGGTGCCGAAGACATCACGTTTGATCTGTAACTATAGCGCCCTCGTTAGGCCAACCGGTATTGTTTTTGAAACCTCGAACACAGTGCAAAGGTGCATCGTCCCAGATGACAGGTGTATGGACTGATGGATGGACACGGCTTGATCCATAGTCCCCTCCCCCTTTGGGCCAGGGAGCGTTGGCTCCTGTACCTGATCTGCAGGCCTTTACCCCAGCAGCACATGTCCTTCCGCAGCAGCAGGTGGTTGAGGGTGACAGCACAGATGACGTAAAACTGCTGCTTGACCACCTGCCTGATGAGGTCTGGGTCCATGCCATGCTGGCTCATGGTGGCGTGGAAGAGGCTGAGTCGCTGGATGAGGACTTCCACTGTAACGGCCTCCTCCTCTGGGAAGATGGTGTTTCTCTTCCTCACGCCTGTTGGTTTGGAGCCCAGAACGCCGTGGTTTGCCTCAAACTCCAGCATGCTTGCCACTACACATATGAAACAAATTGGAAGAAGGAAAAGTTCAAGCCAGAGGATTTTCTGTTATGGTCAGACTTCTGAGGAACATGGTGTTAGTGATCATGTACAGTGAGATTATTCGAGGGTAATAGTGACTATGACCCCTCACCAATCAGGGGCTGTAAGACCTCCTCCATGCATTTGATGAGCTGTTGG
>OMOT01052977.1:0-15527 GCA_900312575.1 Acanthochaenus luetkenii
ATCCTGAAAATCCGGGTATATAAGCGTATCTGCAAACATTATATTGGCGATATGCAGAGATACGGCACGGGCCAATTGCATGTATCAACCCAGTTTGTGATGGATTGCGCATTCAGAGGTGAAGCTCGGCTCGTTGCTGCCGCACCTCGCGTTTCACCCCTGTATTTGAACAGGAAATATGCAAATTCAGCGATTTTGACTATAAAAATGTTCAAAATTAGTCATACATAAAGATCAGTGGACAAATATTATTATTCATTTTATGTTATCATTATTATTATTTTTACTCGTCATGGCAGAGCCTCACCTGCCTCCCCTGACCGCACGTCCCTGGTGTGTGAGTGAGTAAGCGCAGCTATGAGGGCCAATCAGAGTGAAGTGCGCTTTGTCTACAATGCAGTCTGCGGGCACGTTCCCTGTCCTCAGCCTATACGCTCACTGCTGTCATACTCCTCCACCCGGAGCCCTATAGACCGGTACACGTGGGCTAGCACCGGTCTCAGGGTGCTGGGCACCTTACTGTCCCTACGACCAGGTCATGGGTAAAAACATAATACGCGCTACGAAAGTGCAGAGGGACACGGTAGTGACGCACTTCGGATTAAAAATAACCGAAACCAATGCTTTTCTAAATAAATCGATACCGAATGAGTAGAACGTGAGTATGTGTCAAGTGTCTGCGGATGAGCACTAACGTCAGCCAGCTTCTAACTCTTGTCAACCCAAACGCAATTTTGAAGGTCGCCCTAGACTGATTTGTTAGAATATTTTGCATCAGGCTGCTTCGAAGACTGAAACGTTAGCCTAGCTACTACTTAAAGGCACAAACCACCCAAAAATCTAACTTTGTCAGCTGTTGTCTTACTTTGAAAAGTCTAATAGAAAAAATGTATCCATATTCTACAGGATCTTTTCCATAGGAGCCAAATGTTTCTCACTTCTGAATGATTGGGAAAGATAGGAGTCACTCTAACTCAGGCTTTTGAGTCCTATCTTATCATTTTGGTATTGGGACCAGTACATGATTATTAGACTATTAGATTACTTTCAAAGTAAGAAAACAGCTGGTTATGGTGCAGCATTGTGTGAGTCTGTGTTGGAGTGGACATGATGGTCTGTTGTGTGTGTGTGTGTGTGTGTCTGACTTGCTGCCAGTTTTGCTCTAGAACACTTAGTTGTTGACCCCTGACTACAGACTGTGTTGTGTGATGTATCATCTGCAGACGTTACGTTAAACGAGCAAGATACCGAAGCACGCGCCGGCGCTGTACTGGGTTCCCTTTTCACCTAATAAGGTTTTCTTGGAAGTTTTTCCTAGCATGACTCGAGGGTCTAAGGCTGGTGTTGCCGGGTAGTTTAGGCCTTGTAGAATAGGTAGGCTTGCTATTGTGCTGTCTTACATAACTTTGTCCTACAATCGTCGATCAGTTAGGCTCATCCTCTGTGAAGTCCTTTGATAAAGGGCCACATAAATAAATAAACTTGAACTTATAATTCTGTCATCCAAGCTAAGCTTATCAAATGTGGGTTCATGGTCTAATGTGTATATATTTGTGGGTTCTTGATATGATAGATATGAAAGAGCCATAATGATTGATTACTGTTCAGCCACCCCATGTCATAGATAAGCCAGAGACAAAAGGTTTTACCAAACACATCCCTTTATGAAATGTCATGGGCTTATTATCACACTTCCACATTTAAAACTGAATAGCTTTTAAAGATAGAACAAAATAATGTAAACTGGGAATCCAATCAACCAGTAAATACACGTTGGCGTGTAACAGGTCCATTAAAAAACAGTAAACCTTCAAAGTGAATGTGAAATGAAAAAAATAAAAGTCAGGTTTCTTTTTCCAAGGCACTGTGCTTTGTATGAGAAGGACAAAAATAAAGAGAGAAAGGGAGAAAGAGAGGGGACAGGAGGGAGGCAGAGCGCCTAAGACTTGCGAGTGCAACATTTTGCATAAATTAAAGGTAATAACTAAATTAATACACACTATAAAACAAATAAAAACAAACAGAAACAACAATGATTTGGTTTCAACCAATGTGCCGAATTTTCACTAAAATTACTGTAACTAAAGTCACAACATTACAAGGCAGTGGAATTGAGCTCAACGACCTTTTCTCCACAAAAGGCAAGCTGGTTACTGAACAGATAGGCCAACTAATCTAACCCGTTTTCTTTAGCACTTTATATCAAAAATATAATCCATCTCTGCAAGGTTGGGAGATGACACTGAGTGGTGTTAACAGCAAATCAACACGTGTCATAAACGCATATTTAGCCAACGTTACGCTGAAAAGAAACACGCACTGATGTGTTGAAAACGACAACTGCGAGGGCTCGAGTCTTAAGTGGTGGCTGCCACGGTGCCTCTCTTCTCGCTGAAGAAGCTCCTCAGCATCAGGACTTGACCGACGCTGACGGCAAACAGCAGCACGGTCTCTCCAACGGACCAGTAGGTCACCCGCTCGTGGAGGTCCTCTGCCCGGATGCGGTCGTGCGCCTCCCTTAGCCTGTACCACGTCTGGGAGTCCGCCACCACCTTCAGGATCTCGTGAATGGAGAGGCACGCCGATTCCATCTGAAAACAGGAGGAGGCGGCAACTGAGCGTCTCAAATCAAAATCGAGCCGACTTAAGAATACAGCAATAGCGAGGGGAGGGAGGGTCGCAGACAGGCACGCACTCGCACCGATATCCACTGCAGAGCTTCTGAACAGATTCTCTGGGGGACTGCCTTGCTCAAGGGCACTTTGACGGCAGTTGTTGTAGCAGTCCCCATTAGGAGGTGGTAGGGAAGGGGCTTACCAGGGAGGGTTTCAAGCTATACCCCTGTATAGGGTAGTATGCAAATTTATAGCGAAATAATGGCGAAATGAAGGCATAGAGATGGTGGCTTCTTGGAATGTCAAACTAGAGGAGCACCTGCTGGGCCTTCTTGACTCCGTCAGAACATCTCTGGCTCCACATAGTGGGCTTACTCAATATAAACCGTCCCACTTAGGACAGTAGTGTCACTTTACTTTAGTCTTTGGATTGTATTTGTGTACATTTTGGCTGTAGATCTGGGGCTTACCTGAGTCATCGCTGTAGCTCTGTTCATGTCTGGGAGGAGGGGCCGCTCTTCGCCGGCACGGAAGTCCAGGTACACCGTTTTGTGTGAAAACGTAGAGAATTCATTACTAAAGCAGACCTTGTAGACTCCCTTCATAGCTGTGGTGTGAGAGAAGCTGTCATACTGCTTCTTCCTCTCCTGATACAGGGCGTTGTTCAGAGGATCTGTGACAAAGCAGTCCACATCATAGTTCCCTCCTGCAATGACCTAGCAGAAGACAAAAAACACACACACAGAAACACAATTGTGTGTGTGGACCACATGGAAATACCTATGGGACATGATGTGACCTATATGCATGAGATCATTACAAAGGAGTAAGGGGGGTTACTGAATAACAGACGGACTGTGTAATGCTGAAATAACTAACTGTGGCCACTCAACACGTACCAATACAGAATCTTGTCATTACCCGGTGCCATTAAACTAGGGGAAAGGGAGGCAGACTAGTTTGTCATTGGGGTTATCAGATGCGTTTTGGAATACAGAAAATAACTACAACTACGCACGTTGTTCAAACTTCCAAGTCAAGTATCATGGGTAAGAAGCCATTCCAATAACTGTTCTATATCGATCTATAGTCACACAAAACAATCCACAACTCCTTACGAAGAGCAACTTACTTGGAAGTCTATGTCAAACCGTACGCCATTGTCTAGCTCTTCGTAGAAACATTGCTTATCGTTGTCAGGTAGTTCAAACGTCAGCTCCGTGCCACAAACAACCACCACGCGCAGCACCAGGCAGCACAGTCCGATGTACCGCATGTCGAAGGCTCGGACTGCCGAAAAGCTGCAATGGTACTGAAAGCTGCAACGTTGCTGATGCAGCTCGACTCTTTTTAAACGTCGCAGTGATGATGACAGCTGGAGGAGGGGGGGTGAGTTCTACTACAACAACTGACGTGGCACGAGCATGAAACACTTCCGGGGCAGGCTTGGTTTTTTATTGTTTATTTTCTCGCAAGAACTTAGCTACTGTTATCAAATGGCCGTCAGCTTTGTTTCGACACAGACAACACAATAACACAATGATAATACTGTTTACAATAAGAATGATAACGATATCAACAGCTACCAAGAGTTGGTACACGCTAACAATGTAGTTCTCCGTCGTTTTTCCTGTATTTTCTGTGCATGAATCTCAACACCATTCGTTGCTTTGTTTAGTTGCAGAAGACGTTCTACTTTACGGTCAATGGGAAACTGACTTCACCGCTAGTCAACCATTGTGACGCTTCGGCCTACACTTCCGCTTCTGCTCCCTAGTCCGCGCTGCGTGTGTGTTAGGATATACAACATGGATGTATTATTTAGTGGATGAGGTATAGAAAAATGGCGGCCCATTCATTCCAACGAAAGCCGCTCACCCAAGTAAGTGGGGCCCAACTTAAGTGCGCATTAGAGTCTTTCTTTGGCTCCGCCTTGCCCACATGAACAAGCGTAGTTGCGGAAGTTAGGTTTTTTAATGTTTCCGCTGCTTCTGGCTGCTAGCTAGCTAGTTAGCTCTGCAGGACTCTTGTTAGAGTAATGGCCTAACAGATCCAGGTAAGATGACCCTATAATTTAGTAAAGAACAATTTAACATCTAACATTAACGTCTACTTGGATCTTGCCCCATATAACTGGTTTCATTTGTATAAATCCTTCATCTGGTGTGATTCAATCTTGATCAAATTGAGCTAAGCTAACGGTAAAAAACGTTAGCATAATATTACGGTTAGGCAAGTTAACTGGCTCTGCGTTGTTGCTCATGCATAACCAGGTATGGAGATTTATTTTGACCTTAATGTAGAGCACTTTAAATGATTTCCACTCTTTAAAAAAAGAAATGGTAACCCCCTTTTCTACGTACTATGACCTCTCAATGGAGCTGCTTATATTGTGCATGGTCGTAAACCTGAGACTTGTGGCTCCATCAAGCCTAATTATAGTAATGTGATTTAGTACGTAACGTTAAGTGGACATAGCAGCCCTTTCAGTCTGATAACACCATTTTGAAAAATCGGATCTCACTGCATTGTCATATTTAGTATTATTCTGTAAGAGTTTTTTTTTTCCATCAGGAAAAGATGAGGTAGATACCTCACTATTTCAATTTGTTCTGTTTAACCAGAGACCCAGTCAGAACACCACACACAGCAAACATTATTATTTTACCAATGTGTGCCGCTCTGCTCTGGTTATTGCTTGACTGATGAGTTTAATCTATCATCTATTTCCACGTATAATTCAGTGTATATACATTACGGCATTTAGCAGACGCCTTTATCCAAAGCTACTTACATACCATCATATACATACATACCTATTCTACATCATCATATACTGTACATACTACACACAAGTCCTTATTTTCTATTTAAGAATGCCACATTATAAATCGTAGATTGCCAGGCATGAGTCCAGGCATGCAAATATTTGTGTGTGGTGCATGATGTGATGTACTATGTGTATGATGCATGCAATGTGAAGCCCTTTGAGACATACTTGTATGGGGGCGGCAGTAGCTCAGGAGGTAGAGTTCCCGCCCTGCAACTGCAAGGTCGGCGGTTTGAGTCCAGCTCAGCAAAAATCTGTCGTAGTGTCCTTGAGCAAGACACCTAACCCCCAAAATTGCTCCCGTTGAGCAGGTTGGTACCTTGCATGGCTGCCTCCGCCAACGGTATGACATGTAAGTCGCTTTGGATAAAAGCGTCTGCTAAATGCTGTAATGTAATGCATGAGTAGTGCATCCCCATCTGTTAATCTGACATTTTGTACATACCCATTAAATGAAGGCATTCTTACATACTTGCAAGTAAGCGTGCCATGTACTTTGAAGCTCACATGTTCTTATTTTTTGCTTATAGCCAAAGAATGCCTTACATTATACTGAAAATCAACTGAACTCTCACCCTGTCGCAGCTTATTGTACATGGTTTTGCTCAAACTTAACTCTGTTGTCAAACTTGTGCTGTTTTCCACAGATATCTCCTGCCCTCGTTGAAGTTCAGCTGTCAAAGGTTCATTCATCCGTCCTCAACCTGTGTGGAGCCAATAAGATGCACTGTTCTGTGTCATCTCCAGTTTGAACCTCTGCTGTGACACCTGCTTTTTTAAATCTGAGCTTGTCTTGCTATGCTTGATTCCCCTGAGAAGGTTTCACCCATTTAGAGTGGAACATGTAAGGTGAAAGATGTTTATTTTCTAATAAATACATTTATTTTACACTATGATAATTTGTCTTGGATCATCTCTTCAATAAGCCTTTCTGTCATCACATTGTAGCCCCTTCCCCTCAAAACACTTTCCTCTACCATACCTTGGTTCTTACATTTGACTAGCATTTTATTTCATGTTTGTAATAGTCACAAATATATTTGTATTGTAGTGTTTTAACTAGACAAGCCAGTCTTACAAGAATACACTCATACGTTGCTGAAAGTGTTGTTTGTGACTACTTTCTGCCTAACTTTGACTAAAGCCACATAGACCACATAGGCTAAGTTAATGAACTGCTGTGTTGCCTCTATGTAAAGATAGTATTGCTTGTAGCCATTATTATTCTACTGTACCTGTGGACTGAAGCACACCGGATCAAAGGTGGGTCCACCTCAGAACGTTTGGCTATAATCTAAATTACATTACAGCTCTCCAGGAACAAAGGGTGTAATCATATGCCAACAGTCTGTGAAGATGGGTTTGCTAATGAAAGAAGAAAGTCAGTTAATGTGTATTATCATTGGGGATATTCAGGTTTGGTTTGGTGTCACAGCAACACTAAGGTTTATTTTAGTTTGCAAATAGCACAAAAGCTGCATGTTTTTATTTCTTCTTTTTTTCCCCCGTGTAACATCATCAGATGTCCAACTCAGTGTCGTGTAGCCATTTCTGCATCTCTGGTCCTACGTCGAAGAGGCCGTTTTCCGAGGGTGGTCTGTATAAGGGGCAGGTGGTAGTGATATGTTCGGCAGTCTGTTCAGGGTCACCGCACTCGCATGCAGCACTGTGCCAGGCAAGGTGTGAAGCCAGTTGATGAGAGAAAACTCTCTGACGTTTATAACAAACCATACCGTTTGAAAATCGGTTGAAAATTGAGCAAGCTATGGTTATTTCAATAGTACATGCACCATAGACATTAATGTTATGAGTGGACGTGCTGCCTGTGGCAAGATGGCCGCCATGCGGCAACGTCGGTCTCCATTGGCCAGCAGCGCGGGTGAGTCATCTAACCTTTATATATGTCTATGGGAAACAACACATGGAAATTAGGGATGGGTGATACCATGGGGGATTTTCTTTTCCATCTGATGCCAAGTAATACAAAGGCTAGTATCCCATTACCGATACAGATACTTTGGAAAGTCGTCTTGTGTACAAGGGGAAATCTTTGTGATATCTACAGTGAAAATTGGTAAATGCGAACATGCAAAGCCTTTGCATTAGTATTGAATAAACTGCCAAAGATCAGACTTCTCTCTTTGATTTCTGTTTAACAGCAGCAATTATAAAACACACGTTCAATATTATTACCCTTTTCAGGAGTTATTCTTCACATCATGTCAGCGGAAAATTTGGGCTAATCAAATAAATGAAAAAACAACAAAAAACACTTGGTATAGATATTTTTATATGAGGATCAATTCTTTAATGGAAACGTGAGGATTGGAAGTATCGATACTTCCCTAGTGGAAATGAGTAAATGAAAACACAGTGGTATTTAGATGCACTTTAGCAACAAAAAAGACCACAGAGCAGAGTGCAATATTTGCAAAGCAAAAATATAATTCAAGGCTACAAACAACCTTCACCACCACTTAAAAACACAGCATCCAACGGTATAAGTGGCTAAGGAGAGACATTATTAGAATTAGTCATGTAAACCTGCCATTCGTAAAGTTTTCCCTTACATAGTGTTGTATCGTGACAAGGTAATGTTTCTATCTTCTTCTTCATCTTTTTTGAAGTGAGACAAGACATATTAAGTACATGTGTTAGTCACTGAACCAACTCCAAACTAACAAAGTGTACAATAGGGGAACATTGGCTTGCAAGCATTTGTATTACAATTAGCAATATTATTGCAAAACAATATTGAAATATATTGATGAGATGATGAGATCGAAGGTGATGAGCACAATTTAAAATGCTCTTTATTTGGCAATAAATGAGCATATTGATCAACTTTGCAATATATTCATTTTTCACATTTTCCATATGAATCAACATATTTGTGTGGATGTTATTTTTATGTTTAATCTAAGGATTTTATTTAACACACATAGTTCCCATTGATTACCATATTCCTGTTCACATCTCTGGTTTGTATGTTAAATATGAGAGGTGTTCTTCCATGTGAAACAGCCTTGGCACTGGCTCTAATTGCAGAGTAGAAATGCCAAGGCTTGTGGGTGTGAAAAGCATCGCATTATGTTGACATGCATCATCATATGGAGACGATTTACCTGATTTTGTATTCCTGTTCACCAGTTACATCATCCTCAGTGCAGGTTTTAATGGATTATGTCAATCATGCTGTACCACTTTGGGATGTGTGTCCAAACTGAATCTAACCCCATTGTTTTTCAAACTTTATGTCAGGGAACCCAATTATTCAAACTATTTTTGTCACTCCCCAAACATACTTTAAGCGGTATTCTGCAGCCTAATCCAACAGAATGTACTTACTACTCTAAATGGTCTTATTAATTGTCCTACTATTGCATGGACACAGGGACATTTGATGCCAATTTCCTCACAATAACTTTTTAATATTTTTATGGCCCACATTTGGGCCCTGAGCCAGATTGTGACAAGCACAGGTCTTGCCTATGCACTGCCCTTTCAAATAAAGGGAAATAGATAATATTGCATAAAATATCACCTGCAAAATATAGTTACTTTGTTCTGGGGTTCTGGTAAATGTATGACTTTAAACCACAAAGTTTAATCTGTATGCTTTGTATGCCTTAATCAATCAATCATGTCTATATATATAAGAAACTCCCTCAATAACTCCTATAGATATTAAAAAAAGAAATACATTACAGTTCAAATTGTCATTATAGTAATAATACATTTACCACCTGAAGCTTCAAAAGCAAACAACTGACGTACAAAAACGAAGAATAGGCTGAAATGTGATCACCATATGGATGACAGAAGTAACCAGATATAGTAAACTATTGTATTGTAATGACCCCAAAGCCTCTCTTACTCGGGTGTTGTCTCTTCAGTATCTGTAGGTAATGTCATGCACATGCCCTTATCAGTTCTCCGTCCAACGAATACGGAATCGATAGCTGGGCTGGAAAAGTGATAAGGAGATGTGAGCGACCATAGTGCCACAACATAAACTACATCCACCATACTGCAATAGAATACCTATTCTTTCAGGACAAAAGTGGGCCCCGAGCGTGCTAAAGGACTGCGGTTCTGTTGTCCCCCACCAAAGACCCCCTGAACCTACTATCCATGTTCTCCGACTCTTGGCCCTAAGACTGGAGTTCCGTGGTCGGAGCAGATGAGATCTGTTGTTTCAGTTCCATGAACCAGCCAGGCCGCCACAGCAGAGGTGAAACTGTCATGGAAAAAACGTCCCTCTCTGGCTTTTCCTACCATTTCTGTCAGGTGAGTTGGAGGTAAAAACCGCTTGGATCCTCATGTGGTCCGGAGTTAGTTAGGATTTGACGAGCCAAAGTGGGTCCCTGCTCCAGTGGCTGTTCACTGCTAAACTGCCTGCAAACTTTTGAGACACACCCCATTGATGAGTTTTATTTCACTGCGGCCCCGCCTGGCTCTGAGGGATCTCTTGGCTGCCATTGGTTCAAATTCAGAACTCACCATACCTGCCCCCTGGGGCCTGTGGACTGAAGCCAAATAGTTCTTCCAGTTGTCAATCACAGGGAGATCAGCCAGTGGGATGAGAGAGGCCAGGCTTGGCGGACGTGTTCCTCACAGGTGTGGCTGAGAAGCACATTCCAATATGTACATACCTGTCAGCTCTTCTGGCATTCAGCTGCTCCTAGAAAGTGAGACCTCCGTTGACCACTCACTCTCCCCTCTCCTCCTCCTGGGGCCCAAGCAGAGGGAGAAGGGAATAGCTCCTATTTCAGTTTCACAACAAAGCGATTTGCCACCCAAACGTACCTCTTTCCAACTCTTTCTTAAATGATACCAGTTGTTTTTTGATGTGGCTGTTGTGACATTTCATTCAGCAGCAAAACCTCATGAACGGCAGAGTGAAGCTTCCCGGTCTTTGTTAATGGACAACAGAGAGGACCTGTATGTCACCAATGACTTGACGTACAATTACTTTATAGGACACAAAAGGCCTGCTCTGTGCCTCCCGGACTGTTTGGAGTGTAAACACTCGTGACCCACTATGAGCAAAGTTTTTAAAGGCCTCACAAGACATTGCCGTCAATTGAGTTCTGCCCTGTATGTGCACAATACGGTGAGTGATGACAGCCTGTGTCTTTACAAATCACCCAGTATTGAAAAAACGACAGACTACCATAATTGATATATCATAATAGACCAAACCCTCCCCACGTCGAGCCAGTCAGTGTGCAGGTGCAGGTAGTGGCATGTGCTCTTCCCCCCCAGCAAAGAACATCAGATCATCCCCGCCTGTTTGCGCCCTCTGGAGATCTCTGAACGAGAATGTGTGTGAAGTGGAGGATTGTCTTGTCTGCCCCTCTGGCATGCAGTGTGTTCTCTCTCTCTCTTTCTCTAATCTGTCACTCCATGTCTCTCTTTGTCATACGGTCTCTTCATCTCTCTGTGTGTCTCTCTGTGGCCCCCTCTCCCCCTTTCTCTCCCCCGGAGTACAGGAGTGTACAGTGTGTGCCTAAGGCAGGTGTGGGAATGCAGGTTTGCAGCATTCATGGGCTTTTAGCTGAGCAGAGCAGAGCAGCCCATGCAGTGATTACCTTTGGACGAGTCTGAGCATGTGGTGAGCCGCATCTGAGCAGCCACAGTGACTAAGCTCCTCTCTGTCGCCAGTCACTTACCCACAGTGTGGCTCCTTCCTCCTTAGTCCTCACTGACTGTCTTATTGGTGTAAAGCATACGGTCTTAAAAATGTCTCAACTCAGAACTGTGACCCATTTTGGGTCCGCACTCACTGACTATAAGGAACACTGGTATAAAGCAAGCCATGAAAAACATAGAAATGTCAAAATGGGAAGAATTTACCTTAGTTATAAATGATAATAATGTAAGGAATCGTTTTTTCAGTTCATAGTAATGCTATGAACTATGAAACCCGCACTGCTGATCCAGGTTGCGTGCAGGCTTAGCAGGATAATATACATCTCATTGATTTGAGTGTAAATATACCAACATGTTCCATATTAGCGTCCTCTGAGTTACATTCATGTAACACTAACATATAGAGCAAAAGGACTATAGAAAGAGTGTTTTGAATACACTGAATTTATTTGCTGTATAGAGTAGGGAGGGGATTGCTCATACACTAAAATGACAGGGAGAAGAGACGACCACCAGGCATTAGAGGTGCAGCATAGTGAAAGAAAAATATTGATCACCATGACCAAGGTTGGGTTTAAAAAAAAAAGATGCCGTATCACACAGATCTTTGGTACTGATGCTGATTTGAAGTCATCAGTGGGTATTGAAAGGTATCCAAAACAGATGTCACACAGAAAATATGCAACTATCCCATAATGAAATGTGCTTTCCTTTAACAAAGGGAGGAATAAAAAAAAAAAACATTTTACGAGTATGAAACCTGAAGTGACCCGGGCAAAAATATAGGAATTGCAAATGCAACAAACCTGTTGTGGATTACATAACTGAACATAACGGACAAAAGCATGATTGGTCACGATTGTTGACAAAGTTGCCTATATCTAATGCCTCATAATGTTACCTGAGTATCATTACCATTGCAATATGTTCTGCCGACTTATAGTAAATAAATGCAACCCTATGAGCTACTGGTCTGGTACTCAGATGGTGCTGGTGGCTTCACCCCCCTGCCTCCTATCCCTTAATTCTGGTTGTGTCCAGAGAGAAAGTGAGGAAAGTGGGATTAGGATCTGGAACGGGGGTGTCCGTGAGAATTCCAGGGTCCGGGCGGGGAGGATTTGCGGATGGTTGTGAGGGATGTTCAGGCCCCGAGGCTGTATTCTGTCGCCAGGGATAAAGACGTTGTTGAGTGAGCACACAGACAACAGGGGAGGTGCTGAGTCAGCTGTCCGCCCGGTTTAGCACACGCTGCACTGCCCCGGACTTCCTACTGCATGGCTCCCATCCGCTCCTGAAGTCAGGAGTCACGGCTGCTAGACTTGCAGGTTTCTATTAAAAGAGATGCTTCAAAATACAAAATGTTTTCAAATACTCTGACCGCTTGATTTAGACATCGAAAGGCCCAGAATCCAACATGTAGGACTGGGCTGGAGACGTTTTCTGCTGGACACAGTTAATGGTGCTAAATGGGAGCTAAACACACATTTTTAATGTAGTTTGAGCTTTGATTACATTTATATTGTTTGTACACATTGGAGTTAAGTATTTTGTGATACAATGTTAGTAGAATGTTACAAAATTACTTCATAATACTTTGCTATGTTATAAAACGTTTTCTTTTTATAACTTTAAGTAGTTGTCTTGAATAAGTTATACCTCTATACCCTTAACATACTTTGGGTACTGTTGGGATAAAGAAAACATATAGATTAGGCTCTTAAAAAGTTGTGTTAGCTTTCAAATGGGACACATCAGGAGTCCTGTAGGTTCGACAGGCTAAGGTGTGGTACAAATGTAAAATATGCATGATGGAGCCCTTTTACAGTATTTACCTCTGTGTAACTCAAAATAAGAAAAAGAAAAGCCACAAATACCACAGAGAGAAAACATAATTAAGAAAACGTCTTCGTCTTATATGATTTGATCTCATATTTCAATATCATGTAAAGAAAAACATTAATTTGTGATGTTTCTGACTGAATGTGAAGTATCCATAGATACATAACATAGCTTAAATTCCTCATATGGAAATAATGAGATAGTGAACCAAATATGACTTCTTTTTGCTCTGCTTGCGTATTACCATGTTGTATGATTAGATATTTTCACCCATATGATTAATTCTTGTCTTCCATTTGATGCCACACGTAGATTTGGCGCCCAGCCTGTTTCCGCCTGGCTTCACATTCTGCTCTTGATATTTTGTGATGTCTTAGCATACCATTGGGAGAGGAAGGGCTGTAGCCGTCTCTGCCGGCATTGTTGTCAATTATTTAGTTGAGTTCCTCCCGTCGGTGTGAAAGTCTGGCGCTAACCAAACAGGCCGCGGCCTCTCTTTATCCAGTTCCGGAGTTACTGGGCGCATCAGACGCCAGGGCCGCTCATGTGGACCAGAGGAGATCTGCTAAAACATCTTCTGTCCCTCACTGGGATTAGGGCGGACACATTCCCAGCCCCTCTGCTCCCTGGCTCCCACCACTCAGCTCCACACTGGACTGGAGGGATGTTCACGTGTGTGTGTGTGTCCACATGTGCGCACATTCATGCACACACACACACACACAAGACTAAATATGAATTGTGATTCAAATACTCCAATGTGGTACATTCTGATTGGGCATTATAGTTCATTACCAGTCAAAACAATATGATTGAAAAAATCCATCTTCCTCTCTCTCTCTGATTCTAGATATTTGCCTACTAACTCTTTCTTCAAGTCTTCATTATTTTTTTATTGGTGATAACCCCTCCCCCAGTAATATCAAGATTAGTTGTTGAGAGTAAGGAGAGGACTACCCTCATCTAGATTCTCCTCATTGTCTAAGGATTTGAACTTTGATCTTCTGGTCACAATTTCCCTGACCGTCAGTCTGCTCCTTCCCCCACCATTGCCTGTTGGGAAATGTAGGCATGCTGTGCCTCAGAGGTGATAATTATCCAATGCTAATTTTAGCCTCCCTGACGTGGTGCCACTCTCCAAGGAGCTAGGTCATTATCGGCGGAGCTTCTTGTGTTATGAAAGGATGCTTGCAGCCTCTCAGGAAATACTATGCGGAGCAACTCGTCTACTTCGTCTCTTAAAACGAAACCTAGACGTTTAAATATCTTTGCAGTTATTTATGGGAAAAGCAGAAGTGAAGTGCACTCATAAATAAAGCCTGACAACATGCCCACATACAAAAACACACACACACGCACGCACGCTAACAGACTCTCTCATGCAGCTTTAATCATCGCCTCTCAGCACAGACACAGTATTCCCCCATATGTAAATGTGAACATATAAACAAGCCCGTATTCATACATGCACATACACTAACACACATAAGCCAAGGTCACTGAGCAGCTCAGTGGTATAGTATTTATAAAAAGCCCGCAAGCATCCTTTCATAACATGGCTGTGACGTAGAAGCTCTACCAATGATGACACAGCTCCTTGCAGAGTGGCAGCATGTTACAAAGGCTAACATGAGCACCAGACAAGCATCACGTGGCACCAGTATCATACAGAACATAACCTGGAACGTTCTAGTGAACTCCTTAAGGAGAAACCCTTTGACTTGCCTGCTACACCTTGTGCATGAGTGATTTCCAAGTCCTGGTTCAGCAGGATAAAAATGGGGCCTCAAAGCCTCTGTTATGTTGCCGTAGCTTTCCCTAATTCCTTCCGTGTAACTTCCTGAATACAATTCTATACGTTGGTATTGCAGGTGTAGTGACTATCGCAATTAAAAACAACGGACCTCATTCTGGAACATTTTCTTAAATGTCTTCTTAAATATCTTCTTACAAACTTCGTAAAAACAAATCTAAGAAACAGCTCCGCTGGATTCATGAATACGTTTAAATGTGTTCTTAACCCTCCAAACTGTTCTGAGCTGCGCTGATTCTTAACTTGAACGCGCGTTCTCATGGACTTGAATTTACATACAGGAACGCCTCACCAGCTCCTCATGAGGGCATGGAAACATAGTAACGAGTGCAAAACAGAAGGTTTTATTACATTACATTACAGCATTTAGCAGACACTTTTATCCAAAGCGACTTACACATTACATTACATTAAGTGACCTACATGTCATACCGTTGGCGGAGGCAGCCATGCAAGGTACCAACCTGCTCAACAGGAGCAATTCGGGGTTAGGTGTGTTGCTCAAGGACACTACGACAGATTTTTCCCGGGAGGAGCTGGACTCGAACCGCCGACTCTGCAATTGCGGGGCGGGAACTCTACCTCCTGATCTACTGCCGCCCCCATACAAGTATACATTGCATGCATCATATACATAGTACATCACACCATGCACCACACTACACACAAACACATATATTTGCATGTCTTTGACTGTGGGAGGAAACCAGAGCACCCGGAGGAAACCCACGCGAACACGGGGAGAACTTGCAAACTCCACACAGAAAGGGCCAGG
>OMOT01052979.1:0-11085 GCA_900312575.1 Acanthochaenus luetkenii
TCTCTCTCTCTCTCTCTCTCTCTCTCTCTCTCTCTCTCTCTCTCTCTCTCTCAACCCTAAACCCACTGGGATTTTTGTCTTCCTCCCTATTATTTGCTTGCCTGCATTTCCCACTTTTCATCTCCATTTTCCTTTTCATTCCGTTCTTCCACAAGCTGTGGACATTGAAAAGGCATCCAGTGATTTCTATGTCAGGGGTTCCCAAACCTTTTCATATCACGGCTGCCTAAAAATATCCTCTCTAGCAAAATGCTCTCACTGTCCTATCTTCAAGTGCATTAGTAATACAATAAACCTATTCGTCACATTGCTGGATCCACCTGGAACCTCCCCCAGGACCCTCGGACCCCACACTGGGAATCATTGAACTATATTGTAGAAGAAATGAATAACAGCAGGAGGGCTGCTTCACTCCGATGGCCCTTCCTCTCCTCCTTCCACCCGTGGAGAACAGATTCACTGCGTTGCTCCCCGGCTTTGTTTCAAGTGCAGAACTTGAAAGGCTTCAGACTCGCAACCCCCCATTAATTAAGCGAATGGGAGATCTAAGGCAAGGTGCTAATTTGGGTTAAAACGGCAATGTGTGTCAAGCATTTATCCGAACGACATTTGCCATCCACCATCCACAACAAAGGCGAGGGGGGGAGGGGGGCAGCTGTGATTTAAATGCAAGCTATTTCAGCGTTTCCTCCTCTTACACATGCACAGGCCTTTATTAGCGGGTGATGAGCGGATTGGTCGGCTCGCTTTGGTTCGCGCTGTTCTCTCCATCCAATCTGCTCAAGTAATGAATTGGATCTGAATGAAGGCTGCGGTGAGATTAGTTGATTTACTTTCTTTCAGCCCCAGAGATTTCTCTCTCATCTCCCAGTCCAAAGTTTGGTTTGCAGAAGAAGAAGAGAAAAAAAAGCAAGAGAAAAGGGAGGAAGGAATGATTGATTTTAATGGATTTTGCTGGGGGAAACACGAGCCGACTTCATTAAATAACAATGAGAGAGCATCACAATGTAACTTCAAACGATCTGTTTATGAGTAGGCTGGTTTTCCGTTGCGTCAGGCATAGCAGCCATTTATTAACTTGTCTGTTATTCATGAAAGAAGCAACCGTAACCTTGAACATGTCTAGTTTTCAGATAAATTAATTTATAGCTCAAAACGAGGGGAAGCACAAACTTATAGAATGTAGAATTTAACATATAGAATATTGCCCTTAGCTCCGGCATATCTCTACTCATGTGGCGGCATCTCTGTGGAGGATATCTATGCTGTAACCTTTTAACATTATTTCAGCTGTGCTTCATTTCGTGATGAATCTTAGAGGTCCAGAAGGCGGACTCAACATAACATGTAATGATAATAAAAAAAGAAGAACTTTGCTCCACTTGTTTATTAGCTTTTGTCCGGATTTTGTATTGTTCCCCAAAAAACGTGTTCGCTTTATTGTACATCTCCACTGTTCATGAGTGAGCTCGTGGAGCAAAAGGAAATCGGGCCTCGGTTAAATAAATTGAACGTTCCACTACATTTCAGAATAGAAAGTTGGGGCTTGGGGGGTCATTGTTTAGGTTGACATAGATTGCTCTTTCCTGTCCAATTAAATTACCTTATCTAATTCTCCGCCTCATGCCTCTCCCCGATCACCGATGAACCTATTTATTTGGCGGAAAATGAAGATTAATTAATTCTCAATCGTGTATTTTTACCTACCTGGGAATTTCCTTTGCAGGAGTTCCTTGTTGGAGTTCGATTATTAAAACCATGCTTTAAAAAAGGGCACGAGGCATATTAGTACAACAGCTAAACTAAGGATATAATCCAGAGTTCAGGTTTTCCGCGGCAATGTTCGCTCAGACTCTTTTATTCAGGAACACTGGGGCTCCCTGTGGCCTTTCGCGAGCGTTTGGTGCCCTGGGCAAATGGCCTCCCACAGCTCTGCTTCTCCTTATAGCCCTCGGCCCTCTGCCTCTTGCTTAGAGCCCTGTCACAGCATCATCCTTCAGAAAAGCAGTTCTATCAGTTCTCTCCAAGTGCCACACATGGAAACGCAGGGCATGTGTGTTTTTGACACCCTGATGAAAGCGATAGCGGTGGAAAGGTTGGAATGTAAAGAATTCTCAGAACAAAAGGACTGTGTGACTTTTTCCTTTTATTTGTACAACAGCAATTGCAACAAGGGATTCTCATGCACTAGCCTGCGTAGCCCTCCTAAGCCCTCGGGGCTTCCTCGCCATTAGCCGCTTGTCGACAGCACGGCTTTTGTGTGTCAAACGCTTTCTAGCAACTAAGGCGTTGTGTAGAACATGGTGCTTTTTAGCTTCTATAACGCAAGCCGTGGTTTATAGCCACTATCAACAAACAAGACACTGCCCACTCGGATGATATCAGGAGTCACATCACATACCCAGCCTTTTATCCCATGCACACTAAGGGGAAGGGCAAACATGAGTTTTGACATTTTCATGCAGAACTCAACCAGTAATCGTTATCAAATCCTACCTATTTCCATCAAAACACACAGAAAGCCCAAAGCAATCCCCACGGAAAGCCTGAGCAAACGATGCTTCATTATGCCCGCCTTGAGCACGACCGTGGGCGAGAGACTAATGCATGCCCGCTGACTCCGAGTCTTTTACAGTCTGCCAGCAGACATGTCCTGAATTGCTTCCAAGCCCTGGCAGTTTGGCAAGACATGCGCTCCTTCGTCTTCCTCGTTCACGGGGGAAGGTGTCAGGGCGCACGGGGGGAAAATGGCCCTGGTCACAGGAGGCCATCGCCCAAGGTCTAGCTCAGCGTCAACATGAATATGTCCTTTCTCTAATTAGGTAGGCCACGTCACATGTCCTTCACACACGACATAACACATTCAGAAGCCTTGGCTCAGGAAGCGAAACCATCCTGAGAGCCCGAGTGAAAGTGTCTAATCTACAAAACCCAGTGAATGTGGGACGTTTGGGTCGAGAGCCACCGCCAAAAGGAGCCACAAAACAGCTATTGTATGCCATAAAACTCTGGCCCAGTTTCCAACTTAGTTTCTCTTTTCAAAAAGGCAACCTATTATCTACCCAGACCCTTCCACTCATCTATTTTCATTCAGCTGGCCTGTGATGTGCGAAGTCACTCCTCTTTAGGCACCTACTCGGCATACCAGCAGTTGGCATCCATGATTACCTGCCATGTCTGGGCCGAGAGCTGAGCCTAATTAATTATACATGTAAACCAGGCCTTATTCTAAACGGGATTTTCCACTGAATGATACATGTGTCACTCAAACCCAGTGAGTCGCGGCCGCAGTCAGTGAGCATCAGTGTCACACTCTCGGCTGAGGAGGAAGGCGGAGGCAACCGTGTGAAAAATATAATTTGTTTAAACGCACATTTGTCATCTAGGAAATTACCATTGGATGAGTCGTATCAGTCACCAGCAGGGAAGAGAGGGGAAAGAGCCTTCACAAATGGGGATTCCCCGTCTCATAATACAATCAAGCAGAGTCGGACTAAATTGCACTTCTCTGCTTGAGAGACGTAAAAGTGAAAAATCTGACATGGGATTTCTCATCTTATGTATCAAGTCTACATCGTGCTGAAAGGAGCTAAGACAAGAAACTCACAAATATCTTCTCCGTTTCCCTTTTTTACTCTGAATATTGTGTTTTTCTATAACATTTGCATCCACAATAAGGCTTTCTATCCTCCGGAGAAAAGACATGATAAGACAAGATATACTTTACAATTCTGCAGCAGCATTGCATCTAGTTACTGCATGATGACATCTCCCACCCACTCCCACGCTCTACGGAAGGCTCCCGTGGCTGACAGTGAATACAGATGTGTAATATTTCAACTCTGACGGATGCTTGATCCTGTTCTGGTGCCAGACTACAGCACCATCTTCCTCCCGTGTCCACACACCCCTGTCTCGTTCTCACCGGGTGTCACTCCTTCCATCCCTCACATCTGTCCATCTAATGGTCCCACGGCTTCTCTCTAGACACTTCATTATGATGACAGACACCAGGCCGATGGGCACAGACTGTGTGTGTGTGTGTGTGTTTGTGTGTGTGCCCCCATGTGCCTCTCCAGCAGTAGGGAGGCCAGAAATCTCTCGGCTACCCACTTTCCTCCGTTACATTTAATGCCTTGCTCACTGACCCCTTTTACACCTTGCATTAACATGCACCCTGGGTGAGCAGATTGCACTCAGAGAGCGCAAAAGCACATACAATCCTGGTGTAAATGCACCCAAGAGGTGTTGAAGATCTGATCACCCAAACTTCCTCTGAAACACATTTGGTCACATTAACAACAAAGTGTAAATGCAGTGCTTCGTCAATCCACTTGTAGCAACTATGTGAATAAACGTTTGAGTGCAGATCCAACCAGGAAGCGCTCAAAAATCTAATTGTATTATTTTATTATGGCAATCAGGCGAGGGGAAGAGAAATCTGATTTCGGTGTGTATGCTGGAGATCTGCATGTTGGCGGAAAATGGCAAATGGTAGAAAGAAGTAACTGTTGTAACTGTGAAAAAATGTAACTTCGATAAACTGTCTGTGATCTTTATACCAAAGGGAGGAGAGAGGCGAAATATCTCATGTAGGTGAGCTTTAATCCAGCTAAATCATGTCTAGACACATGTTAACGGCAGGTGTATATATGCCATGAAAGAAAATGTGCATGTGTAAACAAGATGTAAACACGAACTTTGTTTTCATCTCTGTGTCTAGTTCGGGTTCACGCACATTTGTGTTACTTTGCAACACATGTCAGTGTATGTTATTAGCATTTGCTGTGTTGAAATGGTCAACTGAACGTGGGAAGCATACATGATGAAAAAGGTCATTTTGGTCACAGTTTGTGATTTCTAAAGAAGGATCTCTTGGAAATCGTACATTGAGCCCAAAATGACCTTTTAAATAACCGATGCTTTTCAAATTAATTTGATCATTTTGTTGTTCATCTCCGTGTACAGTTGCCATTCTACGCCAAATTACAGCGATGTGCTTGGCTCAACAGCAGCTATCTATCGATACATAAAGAGCCAAACTAATGCATGAGCAGCCTACAAGCAGCATCACCACTGTTGTGGAGGCAGAGGCAGATTTCCCCAGAGGAGGTCGGAGGCTGCACTGTCCACCATCAGAGTGTCTTTTTGGTCTCTAATGGCTCCCATGTTCTCTGCGTTAATCGCTTAATTAACTGCACTTTCTGCAATTCAATTAAAGCGAGTGCGATGTTGTTCAAAGTGTGGAACAGCATTGACCCTTGAGGCGATCCAGAGTCCTTAGACAGTTAGCTGGCCTTCCACTAGAACTGTCTCCGGGGGCAAACGATTATTATTTGAGCCTTTTATGAAACAATTCCGTTGTGGCACTTTAGTGTAACTGTGCAGCGAGTAGGCGATATAGCCACGATGACATAATATTCATGTGGATTGAGTTATATTGCTATGATTGAATCAATTGAACGCTTTCATTGCTTTATGAATAATTCACTTTCAAGTCAAAGTAAGCACTGAACGTGTCAATGGCATTCAGTCGTATTCCCACGCCACGTTCCCTGACTGGCAGGTGGACAGCTCTCTGAGCGGTGCCATTGTTTTTTAGGACTGCTGTGAACGGTCTCTCTGTACTCTGCAACACCTGGGATGCTGAATAAGTTGAGCAGTAGTCAAGGAAAGCACGTAGCAGTCATCAGTTTGGTATTAAAGTCTTGGATCCGGGTTCTTTTGAGATAAAGCTCTTGATATTTTTGCAAGCCAGCCAATCTTAAGCGCTGGCGAACACTGTGTTTCAAATGAGAAATGAAGGGGCCGTGCCATCCAACTCCAGACACATTGTTTACATGCAACCTAATTTAAAAGGAAATTGAATGCATAATTGCCTGTACATCTCGGGGCAATGCCTCGATAATGAAGGTGGGGATATATGACAGGATGTTGCGAGAGAAGAAGGGCTGAGGCCTTGATGGGACTGCCTGCTCTGCCCGGTATGATCACCGGCTTCATTTGGTCCCACTGAAGATGGGGTAGAGACGAGCAGACGTATTTCTGTCTTCCCCTCTGACGTGTCCCTGTGTTTTTCCAGCCCGCTTTTGGCTCTCATCATCAAACTGCAGATGCAGCAGAGTTCTCCTCCTGTAATGCAGCTCTTCGGGAGATAACGAATGCCCTAATTAGGTGAACTCATTAGCGATGAACTGTAATTCTCTCATTTCATCTACTCATTAGCCGACAACATTCATAATTAGTGGCATTAGGACTATTATTGAATCTCATGTCAGCCAGCATCAGGTCTCCGATTCACCGCTGCGGGCATCCTGCTGTGTAGACGGTATAAGGTCTGGTATTGACTTCAGAAATCAGGCTGTTGGGTATTAAAGCTTTCACAAAATGAGTACGTGGCCAGAAACGGCATATTGTTCCCACCACCAATGTCCGTGCAGGTCAGATGACTTACCATGAAATAGACCACATCATCAATAGACGTGCAGCACATGAGAAGGCCAGTGTCTCAGTGGCACTGGGAGTCTCTGGATGCATCGAACTGCAATGACGTCCTCCAGGGAACCGGAATCGCGGTCACTTGCACCGAAGCAATTGTTCAGACGTCAAGACTGCTCACCTCCGCTTTGCCGCGCCTCGCCTTTCTCAAGTGGCGTTCAGCTCCTCACACAAAAAGCAATGTCCACGTTCCCATTTAACAATGGCTCGTTAATTTGGGACATTTTTCATTCCGCTTATTATCTCGTATTACAAACCTATTTTAGGAGAGAAAAAGGCACGCAACCGCACAACAATGAGGACGAGTTTATTTATTTAATTCACCATTAATCATGCCGAGCTAAATAATAGGGCGGCGTGGCCATTCATCGCGAATGTTCATCGCGCTGAACGTTGACGCTGTTTTTGGGTAATTGTAATTAGGTTTAGGCTGCGCTCCAGTCACAAGCCAGGTGTGGCCACTGAAGAGGGATGGCGTGTATGAAAACGGCGATGAGCGTGTTAATTACCTCACTGGACCTGCCTGACAGCTGCTTGCCATGGCACACACTCTGATTTATAACGGCAGCTAAGAGAAGATACAAAATAGTTTTCCTTATGTTTTCCATCATCTGGAAAGGAACAGGAGGTGAGTGGATGGTTCGTCGCTTGATTAATTTCTCCTGTATTCCTTGCATGCGGGGATATAAAACTGGAATAGGATTTGCTCCAGCAAGTATGTGTTCCGTAATGAAGAGACCGTTTACCAAAGTCCCGCGGTGCAATGGAGAGGAGGAATAAAGAAGGGGAGCGGAATGACGTTAGCCAGGTTTCCTTCTGGGTTGAGGGATCCGTATCGTTTTTCATATCAGCTCCTTAATCCTTTTTGTTCATTTAGCGTCGACTCACCTCATGACTGTGCAAGCTCAGTTTACTTTCTTTGAATTTCTTCTTTCTCCTCACTTCCTCCTGTATCCCTACTTACGACGCAAGGGACTAATAATTGGACTTCCTATGCGTACTGCTTACGGAGAAGGGGTACTAAGATTAACGAGGTCAGATTAGTTGACATCCGTCCCCACTCTCTCCTTTTTGTTTGAGCAGACAACCATCCACTGCACTTGAGTGTGTTTGGGGTTGGAGAGAGTGAAAGATCCAGCACTGCACGCCTGTCACCGGCCCACGATCTTAATCGGTGCGCCTCCTCCTGTGGTTGCGCTGAAAAAACGGGGCTTATTCGTCAGGCGGTGATTGGATGCCGCCATTTTGTTGTCCGGCGGTGTTCTTGTGAAGGACCTCGGCGCATAGACAGCTTCTTACAATCTGGGAGGCAAGGTGAGGAATCCGAGAAAATATATTCCTGTGAACCAAACTCGGTTGATTTTAAACGAGAGCAGTACGAGCGCTGCTCATGAAATGGAAATAGATCAGCAAATCCCTTCGAAATGTCCCAAGACGTCCCAGAGTCCTTAAGGAGATTCCAGAAGACCACATGCAGTTGTGGACCCAACCAGTCAAAGCCGGTCCTTTAGTCCTGTAGTTATTTCTCTCTTCGTCGACTCTCCACCGCTCTGATAGCTAGACGTGCCGCCCCTCTTTGGATGAAGTTGCTCAGAGGACCAGGACTTCTTCAATTATTCTCCAAGAAATGCAAGCATGGCCGTTAAATTAAGACCGAGATTAACTCCACTGCTCCCTCTAACTCTCCCTTTTGTTTGTTTTTCTATTTCACGCATGCCCCGTTTGCTTTATCTCCTGGAGTGGTAAAAGCCATTTGTTTTGTTCAAAGTAATTCAGGGTGTATTGGAGTGTGATTGTGTTGCTGAGAAGGCCTGCCCGGGCATAGATAAGCGCGTCAGTCGTACATCCTGTCAGCTAAGGCTATTCACAGCCATGGGGTCCAAGACCTTTATAGACCCCAATATTATGTATACAGTGAGGGACGCGGCTGTCATATAAATGCATCAGCCACACAGTAAAGCTGGAGGTTATGATTGGGTTTTCAGATATTGGACATTCGTGTCCTTCCCCCAAGGGTGTTGTCGCCCTGCATACAAAGTTTTACGGGCTCAAAGCAGGAGAATGAGCTTCTTTCTTCCGCCATTCTTCATTCATTCTTCTTTTCGGGAAGACAGGCCTCTCTTCCCGACATCAGTTGGATATTACATAATTCATTTAAAAAAATGTTTGTTTGTTTTTTTATTACTTTTTTTCCTATATCGCTTATGGTCAACAGTCTTATCCAGAGTGACTTACCATTAGTGAGCAGGTAAGGGTTCTTGCTTAAAGTCACAATCTACCTCTGCTCACTCCAAGAGAGCATGTTGTAGTTTTTGGTCATCAATTATTTGAGTCTTGTTTCATTTGTCAAGTGTCTTTCAAATATATTTTGGGAAAATGAATCTAGATGGGAGTTCTTATTAAGTAAAATGACAAATGTAGATTAGCTTTGGTGATCATTTTTGATTATGAGATTTTAGCTATGCCACTGGATTTTAAGAGTCACTGAGATTAATGTGAAAACATCTTTTGTACAACCAAAACACCGACTCGAAGCAGGGCGATGAGTAATATTCCTGTTGAATCAAATTTGAATAATATTCACAAATAATTATTTGTTATCCAATAAAGATGATCGCCACCTGTCACTTGCAGCACACAATAACATCACCAGAATACAATATGCCTGGTGGGTGCGATGGGGATGTGATCAAGAAAATACATTCATCAAAATGTGTGAGATGACACATTCGGCGCCAGCTAGAAGATTCGAAACGTCCACGGAGAGAAAGTCCCCAGCAAGGATATAATGTGTACTGGCTCTATCACACAGTCACACCTATCCAAGTAAATATGATACATAAATGTACCAAACCGTATTCCCTCTCATATATGGAGCATGTGGTGATAAAGAGCCCACATCAGGCCAATCATGTAGCACATCCCAACACAGACCTGAAATTCACTCTCATTCAGTTGAAAAATGGCCTCATCTGTGAGCCTTATCTCCCTCACTTGTGACCTGCACTCACTCCCCAAACCAATTTACAGAAACATCCCATCATCTGCCCTCCGCACCACAGAGACACAGAGAGAGCGAGGGGAAGGGAGAGACACTTGTTATAAAAGGCATAGCTATATTTCAATAGACCCGTATTGTTGAAATTCTTTTTTGCACCATACAATGACTAAAGACTGAACGGATACATTGTGATAGAAACTGCTTCGCAAAGGCTAATGATGCAAATCCAATACAGTGCATCGTAAGTGAAAGTAAATGATCAAATCCCCGTCCATATTCATTGTACAGTAAAGCCCAGAGGCTTGGTTTGAGAACCCTGGTATAAAAGGGCAATTTATTCATGCGGTAAGGTTACCCAACACTTATCAATAAAACAATTGATAAGGGACATTCTGAGGTTTCCGTGAACCTGCTCTGGGCCCCGGGCATAACCTTTCGAAGTGGACTTGTGACCGTTCAAGTCCGCGGTCTCTTGACCTGCAGACGAAGACCTGAGGGCTCCACTCTCTCGGTGAGAAAAGCAATCAAGCCGTGTGCAGATCAATGAGTCAATTCTACATAATGCCAAGCAAAAAGCTGTAGGCTGAAGTCAACATGCTGCTGACCACAACACTCACCGCATTCGTGTCTCAGTTATGATTTTTAATGCCGATTTAGAGGATACATCTTAACAATACCAATATGTTCCACGTTTCTTTTCAGCAGGCAAAGGTTATTAAAAAGTTCTGCACGTTAACAACTGACCCGAGGTATTTTTGTTTTGCATTAAAACTGCAGTAAAACAGACATCAGCTCTTTTGAAAACATTATTCATTCAGGTGATGGCAGATCAGCGTCGGATTTTCACATCCCGGCTTATCCTGCATCAGTACATCGCTGTGAGTCAGCTGACGTTGCGGCTCAGACCCCGGGAGAGAATAAAAGGAAGGAGGCTGATGCGCTTCCAGGCGGGAGTCAACCTGAGCTCGGCAGATGACAAGGCCGATATCGATGCTAAAGACCATTTTCAGGTCCACCGGTTTGTTTTTCTCTTTCTGAGAGTTGAGCTACTGTCTCCCCGTCCCCAGCGCCGAGAGCCGTTCCAGACGGCGGTGTTTTGCATGAAGGTACGTGCCAGGTTGTGTCAGACGCAACGCGCCACCTAGACAGGGATCTCCGCAGGCCACCGAGACGGGAAGCTGCACCTTGTGATCTGCATCTCGCCATTGTCTGAGCCTGAGGGGACAGAAGTGCTGAATTCATTGACTTTCAGGGCCATGGTCCTAGAAAAACACTGAACTCCCCTTTTGTTTCTCATTTTGTTGGCTGCTTCTAATACTTTTGCCTTAAGGCTTCTTCTTTTTTTAAGTATTGATTAAACAAAATCGATAACAACCACAATAGTCCTGGACAATGTTTGGTGCGGAATGCACCCCATTTGCCGGTGACTCAAGGCATCACTGCACATACTGAGTCAGCTGACCTTTGACTGTGCCCTAACCTCATTAGAACGATCTTCATGTATCTGTAGGTGAAACAACACAAACCAAACGAATAAGAGATGCAGCAGCAGCGTGGAGGACTGGGGATTTGGAGTTGGGGTTGGG
>OMOT01052981.1:0-11670 GCA_900312575.1 Acanthochaenus luetkenii
AATAACAGTAATTACAAAGCTGGGTTTCCCAATAAAACCACCTTGTCATGTAACACATCTCATTAAAGCTTCCTCATCAGGAACCCCAGAGGATCCCAGGGAACATTTGCTATGGAACTTATGTGTTATCAATGTCCTCAGTCCTTGATGGTGTCATGGGAAGTTGCCTATAAGCACTTGTGTAGAATCTGTTTATCAAACCTAATCCTAAACTTGAGGTTTAGAGATGTAATAGATTAAACTGACCACAGATCTGTGTCACTATCTTTGGGAATTGTGTTACATGGAACTGAAGGCATCCTGCAATCCCATCCTTCTCTCAAATGGATTACAGTATCTGACAGTGTAAGCTGGTGTAAGAATAGTACTATACTCAAGGGAAGCAAGAGCTTAAAAATTGCTCTCAGTAGTTTCATTACCACTGAAAACAAAGCAACAGTAAGCATGCCATCCTCCACGAATGATGCGGCCCCACTCTGAGCCAATCAGTGACAAATATGTCGCCTTGACCCATAATTGTAGCGCCCCCCTTAGGCTATTCAGTATAATTTGGAAAATAACAGAACACACTGGGGGAGACGCATCTAGTCTAGGGTTATTACCTACTGCCCCATTCTAAACGCAGCTTTAGGGACACCCTCTGTAGCTGCGTTGCTACTGTGGCCTTGAGGAAGGTTCATTAAATGACCTCTACAGCAGCTCATCATTCACCAGCTGCAGTATGAGGCCAGGCTGTGTCAACACCTCCAGGAACACACGACAGATGAGCAGCTGGAGTAGTGTTGTAATGTTATAGCTGACAGTGTATCTTAAGTTTAATCTGCCAGCTTTATAATCAGGATAAAGTGTTGCACCCAACAGTTTATCTGCAACTGATAAGACTAGTTGGAATGAGTGTGTATTTTGGGTAAGAAGTGATACGTCCTTAGACTCCCTGCACTGTGACTGTACCTGCCTGCCAACTGATTGCTAAAGTGTCAGTGATATCGAGCTAGGTTGCTTTCTAGCTACAGAATGTACCTAGCGACTGTCTGGAAGAAAGCGTATCCCAGTTAAGTAAGTGTCAGTGAAACAGTCTTCTCTATTCCTACTGGCCCCAGATCAGTGCTCCCATTGTCCTTCCTCAGAATGTGATCTTAATCTGACCTGAATAGAGTCTTGTTTCCGGGAGGACTCGAGACGCACTGCATCAAGTATCTGGAGGCGGGCGTCTCACAGCAGTGCGATTTGTAGCTGCTGCTGGTCAGCAGATTTTACTGGTGTCTTTTATCTGTATGTCGTTTTCTTAGGGGCTCGAGTGATCTCGTATTAATAGTTTTTATTGGGTTTCCTACCAGAATTTCATCTGGTGGAGGTATTTTGCTTAGCCTCAGATTCCTTTCAGTTTCGCTCTTTCATTACATTTTCATTTGGAAGCACATTGGTCAGATTTCAGTGGATGGTGACAAACAGTTGAAGAAAAACAACCGTAGAAAACAAGTTTAGAGTATAGGATCCAGTCCAAAGGCTACAACTGAATGTAAAACGGCCAGACTGAGAGTACAATGGTTTTGTGTGACTGTTATTCAAGAGGAGAAGCAACTTGCCTATAATGACAAGCTCTGACTTGTTGTGCTGAGCTATACAAGCCCTATTCTAGCACCAAATGACTCGGCCTGTTGGATCAGGTGCCAGTGAATTGGATTTGAGACTATTGTATCTTGTCAACCCTCTTATTTTGTTCCTATTTTGTTCTGTTGGTAATCCTGGGAGATGCTCACTCACTTTCACTACTGTCTTCCTCTGACGCACACGGTCTGCACCCACGCACGCAGGCATACAAAGACACAAGTGAAACGGAAACACAAAGATGGATAGATGTGCAGACAGGACAGACAGAAACATACACAGACTTTGGGAATATATTATTTGAGAGTTTTTTGGTGGCTGGCGCTGGTCAGGGGGGATTGATCCTGGGCCCTCTGCCCCAGAGGATGCTGATCCTGATCAGCATCACAGTATCTTTAAGCTTTCTTTACAGTGCTGACAGCTCCCAGGGCCTCATTTATCAACACTGCGTAGGAGATCGGGGCTATTCATTAAAGCCATGGACTCCTCTCACCAACCCCTCTTCCCAACAGGAGGCAAGTGGTTGGTTGAAGTGTCTGGTCCATATCGGACAGGCTGCTCTCACTTTGTCTTCCTCCTGTCGCAGAAACATCTCTTTTTTCATTTTTTTCATTTCTGCACTACTGCTGTTTATATAGAATCAAACTACTGCAGCTCTCACCTACTTCCAGGCTATATTTATTCACTTGTTTGTTAATTGTTAATAGTTCACTGAGGGTTCCAAAAGTACTTTTTGGTTTGCCTCATCCTCAGTTAGTAAAGCTTCAATTTCTGCATCAGAATTTGTATATATTTATTTTGCTTCTCTATGTCTGAGCCATGTTATAAGTGATGTTTCCCCCAGGATTCATCAAATTACCATATTATGGTAAATGATGTGCATATATGTATGTTAATGACTGGCTGCCCATGAGCATGATGGTGTTTTTTGAAAAATGTTCATGGCAGATTACTTGCATACACACATGGAGAAAAAATGACAAAACTTTTTCCCCTCTTTTCTTGTACGTACAAACATTCTACAATCTACATTTAATCAGAATGGCTCTGACATGTGGATTGAAACTATGACAGAAGCTGGGGTCACATGTTGTGTTGCCAACTCACAGGTTCTTAGAGACCTCCCTGTGTGTGTGTGAGAGAGAGAGAGAGAGAGAGAGAGAGAGAGAGAGAGAGAGAGAGAGGGACAAGAAGACCGTTTGTCCAGTTTTGTTTGTACTGTACTCTCGTTATCATTCAAGTGTAGAAATCCCACTGCATTGTTGTCTGTTTCAGTCAAATTGCCAATGAGACCTGCAGCGAGTTGAGAGCCAGTAATCACATCAACATCAGAGTGGCCATTGAGGTATGACGTCTCAGGTCAGTGAGACCAGGTACAGTGCACCAAAGATTGATCATTTCACATGACTCCTCCATTGTTTGGCCACATGGCACGAATTTCAACATGTCATTGTTCACAATGTCATTAGAAACCAGACAGAAAAAAAAAGTTTCTACAGTCACATATGTTTATGCCATTGGGGCCACTTACATTCATTACATGCATGTTTACATGATCAACTTTAGGACTTTTCACACCACACTCTTTGACTTAACAAAGGTTTAACTGTCCCCCTGGGTAACGTTGGATCCGCAGGACGCACTTCGAGCAGAGTTCTTTCAGTTTGTGTGTAGACGTAGGAGTGCAAACACGGAAGCGGGGAAGATTCACATGAACGCGCAAGGTCTGGGACCTTTTTGAAACTCTAAAGGCCTGGTCACCGCTGACTTCGGTTGTTTCGGAGAAGGCTGCTACGGGGTTGCGCTGGCAACCTCCCTGTGTGTTAACGTGGACAAAGGAACCTGTGTTTCAACTGGCATGAGGGTGAGTAGATAATGACAGCATTTTCATTTTGGGGTAAACTATTAGTTTAACCAGAATTGTTACGACCGTGGTCATAGCGTTGTGGTCAGTGGACCTGTTTTACTCCTGTGTTCTTTCTCCCTTCCTGAGCGTGTGTGTAGTGTGTTTGTGCGTGTGTGCATGTCGGAGTTGACAGGTCGCCTCTGACGGGCTGTACCGTGGGAGACGGATGGAGACGCGTCGGCAGGCGATTGGCTCTCCGGTGACAGCTCGGAGTATAAAAGTGGTGTCAGTTGACCTGCAGATCGGAGCAGAACTCTCTCTCCACATCGTCCCACCCGTTTGCCTGATTTTGTCTAGTACTCTGACATTCTAGCATATTAGTTCCACTTTCAAGGTTGTTCGTTTGTTACTTATTGACCACTCACACTGCCATTTGCAAGACTTATGTACCTACTTTGGTGTCTTTTCTTTTCTTAGGTCACATGGTTTCTTTTCTCCAAAATAATTTGTTTGTTTTTTATTTTACTGATACCCTTGCAAAAAAAGTATCCTCTTGATTATTTTGTAAATAAATACTCATATTTCTGTATTTCCACGGTGTCCAGGGTTGGTTTCGGGAGCTAGGAAGGGAGAGTGCCACCTTTCATGTCATGTCTTGTTTTTTCCTGGATGGGGCATAACATAATCCTTTGGCCCTAGGTCAAGGCAAGCCCTGGATTAATGTAGTATGTGAAAAGGGGTTAAACTAACTACTAGCCCAGTGTTGAAGCTAGGCTAAGAATACACTGTGTGAAAAGCCCTTTTGTGTTTTCACTCCACTCCTGGCTACTTTAAATGCAATTTCCCATTGCCTTCCTCTCGATTTTTCTCCGATAGGTATAGAAACTCCGGAATAGAACATTTGGCAGTATTAAGTGAATATAAAAGTCAAGTCATGCCAGCTGTCAGAGTGTGAGCAGCGCTGCGTGTTTTAGTGTCCCCTATAGTAGGGGATGTCACTTCCTTTGATGTATCTTTGCCATTTATGTGTCTACATACAGTGTGGACGCGCCAGACGCACCCACACAAACATTCCTCCTAACCCTGTGGCAGCCTCAATATAGTGGCAGGAAGAGCTCCACCCACCACCATTTAAGTACAACGTTCTAGATTTTATGAATATGTAGGATATGTGTGTGCTCATTTAAGTGAAAGCCTTCATTTCATGTCACATGTCAACCCTGTAACGGTCTGTCAGGGACTGTGTAAAAGAGAGAAACTGTAGCTCAGTGGCCCAACGCAGACTTTAAGACTGCACTCTAATGACATGTATGTCAACTGGGGGAAAGGGAAAGGCCACACTGCTCAATGTCGCATGTTTCATGCCAATTCCTGCACTCAAGACGTAATAACGGGCCAAAATACCAATATAGCATATTCAATCTGCATTTCATTGTTCGTTCATTATTTGTATCTAAGAAAGTCACATTTAGCGCAGTGATGAGAGCAGAATTGTTGGGAGACGTGGAGCACGTGGAGATGACATGTTTTATCTGTATCTTTGGTTTGATCAGGTTGTAATCCGATAGTGCTTAACCTTGTAAAAAATACAGGTGTAAATGCACTCAAGACGCATTGAGGACGGATTGTAATCCAATAACCCAAACCATCTCCAGTGGTGACCACATTGAACACAAGTGTAAAAGCAATCACCGTTTTAATCCATATACAATAACTACGTAGGCGGAAATACTTCACCAGTCTTAACTTAGTCCCCGCATCCATACAGTCGTCTGAACAGTGGTGGCACTCACCATGGCTGAAATGAAAGCAGCTGCAGTCTTCTCCTTTGCGGTTGTCTACGGTGGCTTCGTCACTCGTTTTGAAAAGTAACAAGAAGTGCATATAAAAATGCAACTTGTTTTTTCAAATGACCCACACCTACAGTTCTTTCTAAATGTAAACATTGGGAAGTAAGTGACGTGGCTGTGTGAATGTTGTGCAAGAAAGTGCAATCGGATCTCAATGTGCACTTGATGTGGACAATGGAGACGCATGTGGTTGAAATGATGTGCACACATACACACAATTACACGTACACACACATTCGTTTTCTCAAGAATCTATCACATCTCTCGAGGGCAAATGTCCCGCCCACTACTCACTGTCACATGCTCATGAATATCGTCCAGCTCTCTCTTTTGTCACGCTTTTTTCTCTCTCTCTCATATTACTCTTTGCTGATGCAGTATAGGCAGTTGAAATATAAACTTTAGTTCTCTCACACCAGTTATTTGCTGACATATGCATTCACACACACACACACAAACTCACACACACACAAACTCACACACACACAAACGCCAGGAGATCTAAGGAAGTGGAAGTACTATGCATAGGACCAAGAATGGTATGTTGTTGTTTCTTATAGATGAAGACATTCATGTGCGCACTCACACACACAAACATACACGTGGTCACATTCTCTAGTGAGGAGTACCATGCGCAAAACAGAGTAAATATTTGATCCTGCGCGGAAGCCATATTTTTTCATCATGTTGAACATCGGAGGATTTCATGCCATCCCCAATCATGGGAAGGAATGAGCCTCATATGCATATGGCGCTTTCGATGTTTATGCATTGGAACGTAAACAGATGAGAAAGTCAACAGGCCAGGCTTAGGTAGAGGAAGGAGTTAAAAGGCTCACCTTTCATCTGTAGTTAAATGAAGCCTTTTGATGGATGTTTTCGGTGAAACGAGTCTCAGTGATGCCTTAGTGAGTGCCCTTCATAAGGCAGAGCCCTGGCTCTACACAGGCCTGCTGTTCTAGTGGGAGGCAAACATGGGGAATTCTCAAAAGTCCATCTGTCTCTTTCTGACCTGTTTGGATTTCTGCAGGAAGTTCAGCAAGCGAATATAGGTGTGACTGTACTATGATATTAATGAGTTTTGTAGAAAGAGCCCATTCAAAATAGGCCCTGAAAAGAGAGAGAGAAAAAACAGGGCCCCACTGGGAATTCAGTTGGGCTTACATCCTGCCCTGCCTCTGAGAGAAGGAATGAAATCACATTTTATAAATTGCACACTTATCTTCTATTTCAGTTTCTGGAACCAGAAACATTGGAACAGGACAAAGGTCCCGGTGCCAGTTTTTTATGGTTGAAATAACATGTTCTCCCATAACCGGAAACAAAAAACGTGAATATAAAAGAAAAGCACAGATGCACTCAGAACAGTAGGAATAGGAAATAGACACGAGACAAAGTGCCCAGAGGCATTTTCACAGACTCCAGCTTTAGACAAGCCTGTCATTAAGGTTTGGTTTACTGGGACAAGTGTGGTGGTTTAAGCCAGGAGGCTTCATATGTCTCCGAGACAAGGCAGCATAGGACTGAATCCATGTTTGGGAAATGACAGTGGCCTCCGCCTGGTTGCTGGCACCAAAAATACACAGCTGGGGATGGCTAAGCATTGGGTTTGGGAACGTATATATAAACTTAATTATTGTATATGCTCAAGAAAAATATAGCAGGCTGGAGCCAGCTACTAATTTTCTCTCTGTCTCTTGACTATTAGACTTTCAGTAACACGCCCTTTCCATGTACAAGGGGATTATACGATTGTATTTGTTTTGTCGGTTCTTGTTGTGGAAATATTACCCAGATGTATTTTCCTATGGTCCATCTCCTTTTAAGGGCATGTGCATCATGTCCAATAAAATGATGTCTTGCTGTTGTGTAGCCAATGTATCATATTAAAATGTTTATGTTGTATTCCATGTTGCACAAATCCTGCCGAAGTTCTACAGCATGCATTGTCCACATACAACCACCAGAGGTAGCATTGTTCCTCCACTGACCTGTCGCTCATGTATTACATGCCTTCTGATCTGCAGCTATTTATTTTTTTGAATGTCAAAGGAATGTGCTACCTTAGTAGGAATCCCTACTTCAATATTTTCCTTGTACATATCCTAGGTGTTGTAAGTGAAACATGCATCCATATGGATGATTCTGTGGTCGAATATTTGGTTTTGTAGAGAGAGACGTCCAAGGTGGGTTTCTGGGTTTGGGAACTCCGGTGGTGAGGCTGTTGGTTTGTTAGTCAAGAAGAGACAGGTCATCTTAGCCCTCATTGGCTCCACTTCCTCCTCTTCCCAAGGGTTTGTGGGTATTGGTGCGGGCAGCCAGTGGCCTCAGTCACTGAACTCTCTCAGAGCCTTCATTTACCTGTGTCCAGGTAAAACGGAGGAAAGGGAAGGAAACGGAGAAAGGGTGTGTGTCATGCAAGGGGCGCGAGAGCAAAGAGAGTTGGTATGAATAGAAGGTAATCGAGAGTGGGCAGAAGAGGGAGCAATATGAGATGAAAGACAAGACATGCATCAACGAGAAAATGAAGTGAGTGAGAGATTACAAAGACAGGAAAAAAGAATGATGGTAAGAGACAGCTATACAGGGTAGTCATATAAGAGAGACAAAGAGCACAAGAGAGAGGCAGCGCTGTGTCCTTCTTCCCCTCCTCTACACCTTGGAGCAGCTAACCATGAATTCAGCTTTTGTGATGTAACAGGGATATTGACCCCTGGAGGGGCCCCGGACCAAGAGAGGGTGTTCACTCCGACACGCAGGGAGCTCCGAGCGTTTCACAGCCTCCTGCGCTATGAGAGGGCCGGCGTTCGTCGACTGCCACTGCTGGAATGGCTTGTCTCTCCTTGCCTTCCCTTCCTCCAACAGAAATAACAGAGGCACATAGAGACCGTATTCAACGCAAGTATAGCCGCTACAGCTACAGTCGGTCACATGTGCCAGAGCCGCAGATTTACATGGCTCCATGTACAGTAGGAGCCCAGTCCAAATACAAAGCAACATATATGCACTGTGTCAAGAGACATTTCCCCTGTTTGTGTGTGATGAAGACAGTGGTTGTGCTGCAGCAGTTCCCAGGTGTGAACGTGTGTAATTGTACGGTGTACAATATGAATCACCTGCGCTCAGTGAATTTTCTCTAACGTACCTAATACATTGAAACTGAACAATGTCACTTAAAGGCACATTTCGTCATGGTAAATCAAGAAAGTCACATTTAGGACACTAAGACTGACCCGGGCCATTATTGGGGCCATTGCAGAGGATGTCACAAATATACTCATGTGTCCTTCACTGGATGAGAAAGTGGACAAGCAGAAACATATAATGAAGATAATATGTGCGGAAAGATGGTGTAGATGTACAGTAAAAGCAGCTACAGTAAGTGAAGTTATGGAACAAGCTCATTGAAGGCAGTTATTCAAGGCTGTGCTGTAATTAGTTCCAAACTTTTTCAATGATGTACTACTCGCCTTCAAGCTTGCGTCTTTTTTAATGCTACGTTTTAAAAATGTATCATTTGCAGATTCATGGAGTCATAAAACCATTCAGCAATGAGAAGGAAATGATGCCGATTTCATTTGCTGCCTGTGGGCGCAGCCAGTCTTTATGTCTTTATGTATTATGCTTCGGTTGGAACAAAAATGACCTTACTCTTGACATTGGTTATTTGGTTATCAGACATGAGATGATGAAACATTTGGAATAGGTGCTATTGGAAAGACAACATAGATGCAATTAGTCATCAGCACAATTATAGTGATTTTAATCAACTTAGTAATGGCATTTTGTCATCCTCCAATCCCATAGCCCTTGGTCCTATGGACAGATGTCTTTGTTGGCACATCCTGCTGGGTTTAATGCTCCACACCCAGCAATTCTCTCGGTTCTCACCGTGAAGTCTCCACATCCTAAAGGTCGGCATCTGTCTACCGAGAACTAAATGATTGATTGATTGATTGATTGAATTGGCGTACTCATTAGCACCTTTGGGTGCAGCCACAGAACTTGAATGGATCGAACAGCCTTTCCATCGTTTGCCATGGTAATTTGTGTAGTACAGCGTAACATGGCGGCTATGGAATTTTAAGGGTTAGTTGCTATGGTGACAACGCAAGTCTGGGCAGTAAGGCCGTAAAGTGTGTCACATGTGGTGGCTGTAGCCTTAACGCAGAATAAAATAATTGTAATCTGTGTGCCAGGGTCTGTTAGCCAACTGTCAAAACTCAACTGAAAGCTGACATTTGCGAGCAGGTTAACATAACATTACCATTTCTTTCGTTTAAGTAATAAAATGTAACGACTTACCAACAATAATATAAAGTAATTAAACCCAAATCGGTCCAACAATCCATTTGTAGCCTCCCCGCTGGCAGCAGGGCGACGGACGCCATTTTTCCATTGCTTTGGTCGTTGCTGCAAAACCTCTCACCTCAGCGACTTGTCGTAAGTCCGTTTATACGGAACTTTGTACACGCCGCTCTGACCATCCTGGAACGTTGATTTGAATGGGAAAGACCGTTCTATCCATTCAAGTTCTGTGGGGGATGGCTTATGAAGGTGACTCGTGTGTTTGGAGAGACAGATATTTTTGTTTTGTTGTCATGTTTTTGGTCATTATATTTTCTTTTCAGGAATAGAAATGAAAAAGTAAAAATGTATGGTGATTTGATTTTCATTTCAAAATCGAACAATTACAAATTCAAAGGCATTTTTTGTTTTCATAGTCGGAAACGGCAGATACAACATGTAGGCAACATAAAGGACCTTGAATATAATGTTCTCCTTTGTAAAACACAAAAGGTAAGAAATCTAAAAAGAAAAAATAAGCCAGTTTTTCCATCTATTTCCATTATATTTTCCATATAAACCGGAAGTTGTCGTTGAAGAGAGAAGAAGGCCGTGGTAAGAATGGCAAAACAAAACCACAAAAAATACCATCTACATCTACACCCAAGTGTAGACTGTGACTGGCATGGATTAGCTTTTTTGTGGATGACAGCCCTTGTTTCGCCATTTCTAAAATAATGTCAGAATATGGTTCCAAAGCCATTACAATGCTAGCTTACAGCAATTCAGTCTACACTTGGCTGACTGTAACGTTATTGTTTTGGCCATAGAGATTAAACAGTAGCAGGAACATTATGTCATTAACTATGGGTACAGACTGTTTTATACTGTATACTAACTTATCTGAGACTTAAAACACAACATTTCTGGCAAGTAGCCAGAGTTCTATTTGAAATTGATTGTTGCGGTAACACTAGCTAGTTAGCTGCAGTTAGCTGCAATTGTCACATTTCAGCTTGTATGTTAATTGGCTACATCACTGCTGTTGCTGTTTCTGAGAACAATCAGCACACAGCATCGATCATTATGTACACACAGCTGTTTTTATAGCAAAGGGGATGTAGCAAACATTAACAGTTTAACCATAATAGTTGGATAGCAGTTGATTCCATAGCCTATATGTTTATGGTAAACAAGATATAGCCTACTACGTTATTACATTAAGGAGACATTTGCTATTAGTCAGTATCAGTGACAAATTCCAAACAAATCAAGAAAGTAACATTCTCCGCTATTCTTATCTTATGCAAAGCAAGTCCACAATTAAATGAAAACCATGTAGTGTACGGTAAGGTCACGCAACTTGCAGATTACAGGTTAGGCTACATACTGTAGCATTTCAATGTATTTATTTACTTGGCTGGCATGTTTTTAAAAGTCACTCCAGGAACGAAACTGTTTGTTTTATAGACATCGCGATTATAATGGCTGGCTTAGAAATGGGAATGATGATGGTGTCCAGAATCTCACACCACCAACCAGCCATGTTCCTCACCACCTGCCAAGGGCTTCACTGCTGGAGTAAACAACTTCTAGTAAGACTGTGCTCTGCCAGCCCAGGAACCACAGATAACACAGCTGACTTTATTTTTGGTTGCTTAATAGGAGAAGCTAGTTTTATTTGAAACTCAGATTGCTTTGACAAATCACAGTTGAGTGAGGAAGGTGCTTTTTTCTTTTTCTTTAAAAAAAAATCAAAGCAGAGTGAATACGGAAACTGCACAGCTGGGCATTCTGGTGGCTCAGTGGGCTGAGGTGTGTATTATGTAAACGTGATATCCTGGGTTTGAAACCAGCCCAAGACCGTTGTTGCATGTCATCGTTGCATGTTGCTGTTACTACGCGATCGCAGTGGATGTGGGTGCTGCCCCGGCTTATACGGTCGTCTGTGCTTGCTGGAGTGTCTGTGTCTGTCTGTCTGTGCCTCCTCTTCTTTCAGGCACCGTTGCAGTGTCCCTGCCGTGCAGTGGACGTAGGTGCTGCCCCGGCTCCTGCGGTCGTCGGCCCCTGCGGTCATCT
>OMOT01052984.1:0-10410 GCA_900312575.1 Acanthochaenus luetkenii
AATCTGTCATACGTGTGGTGTGTGTGTGTGAGAGAGAGAGAGAGAGAGAGAGAGAGAGAGAGAGAGAGAGAGCGCAAATGCAGAGTAGGTGCAATGCGTTCGAAGTCATAAGCGCTACTTGTCATTTCAAAACGATGGCACAAAATCCTCTTGAAAAGGAAAACCAGGAGTTATTTCACTGCTGCTCACCGCTGAGTGAGTGGAGTCTCCAGTCTGGCCCCCTAGAGTTTCTGCATCACGTAATTTAATTAATGAGCTGCAAAACACAGCCAAGCAAGGCTCAAACAGAACTAAAAGACACATAACCACAGCAGCCATTTGTGAATGACGGTAATTGCTTATACTTCCTGACAAATGACTGCAAAAACATTGGAGAAAACATTTCCAGTAATACTAATAGCAACGTTATCCCCCTTTCTAGTTGCGAAACATGGCGTCCTGGATTACGACTCAAAACTACCACTTACTGAGTGATCTTATGCGGAGGCTTCACCTCAATGGTACCAGTGGTGACTATTGAATAGCCCATGACCTCATAATAATGGCATGCTCTTCTGAACACGTGAACGTGCGATATATGGGTAAACTTAGAGACATTATGGTTACATAAATTGGTTGTTAAAGTTACAGGAGTACAGGGAAATAACTAACGTCTAAATTCAGTCCAGTTCTTCTTATATGAGGCTGAACTTACGTAGTTGAATTATTCAATTTCCAACATTTCACGACCACACTGCAGTACACCATACGGTATTTGAGCTGAATTAGTTGTTCTCGATGGATAAGATATGAACCTTCGATCCTGCTCCCATTATTTAATTCCTGTTTGTTAGGTGCTGCACGCGGAGAGGAATGCATCTGCTGCCACTGCAATGTGTCAGAGTAAAAAGTCGAGGGCAGTCGGATAGGTAGACCATGGGGGATGTGCAAAAGCCTTGGCCCCCATGTATGCGGCGATGCTCAATTCCCCCGGCGAACACCCAGCTTGACATCTGATTACCCCCAGCCTGGTTAAAGGCTTCTGTGAGTCGAGTCAGGGTAAGGTCACAGATGAAAGAAACGTTTGATCAGAGCTCCGTCGGGCCTGCCCCTAATGTACACGCTTACATAAATATTGACTGGATTTTGAGGGCCGTGTAAATTGCTCGGCGGTGGAAAAGGAGAGAGATAGCTGAAACGCGCTTGACGGAGTCCTTTAGGCTTTGAGCATGTTTGAAAGTGTTGACTTTTGCCACTTGATGAATCACTTGCACTTCAAAGAAATCTCTTCATAATGAAAGTGTTTGCCCACTTAAATGGAGCTGTAGCATACATGCTGTTGTCCACAGTTTTAATGCAACTTTGGGGGAAATGTGAAAATGTAACACGAAAATGGATACGATTGATGTGAAATGCATTAGTCTAGACACATTTTTGAAGGAGCCTTCAAAAGCTTGGCTCAAGTAAGGATCTGTATATTTGTCTAAAAACCTGCCTGCTGACTACCTGACAAATGATGTTGTGTAAATAAACTGAAGCGAGGATAAAGCCAACCCTGTTCTTACCAGTGGAATGTTTTATAGCAACACTTGCCCAAGAAGAGCTTAGGAGGACAGCGATAGGGGGGAAAAAACAACCTCTTTTGTGCAGCACATCCAGCCACTCAGCAAGGTAAGGCTTTCAAAAAAAGTTAGAAAGCATGGCACATTTGGTTCAAATCAGCAGGGTCATGACCCACGCAGGGTTTATATGGACCTTTGCACCAAAATAATCACAGGGCTCTGACTCTGCTGTGACAGACATTAACAGTCTGGAACCACTTGATGTGAACATAACCCTACCTGAGACGTGGAGTCAGGGCTAGTTGGTGCCACAAACATTTCCCATTCAGTTTGAATGATGCGAGTTTTGGAAGTGGAAATGTTCCGTACTGGAGATTAAATGCTTTCTGGGGCAGCAGAGTGAGTCTGTGCCGTGGTTGTGGTTTGTTTGCAGGAGCATGTCGGCTGCTTGGAGGTAAGGGACTGGTAGGAGGTCCAGAAGAGACAGAGAAGCTTTCATTTCCCTTACCCTATACCTTGATGTGCAGAATGTGGCCAAACATATGGTTCTTATTTCTATAGCAAGCTTAACATGGGGTGATAATGTTTGAAAATATTATTGCAACCATCGAATCCAGCGGCTTTCAAAACTGAAAGCAAAAATTGAAGTTGTGGCATGTCAAGAAAGCAAAAGAAGGGCGACCAGGTGGCTCAGTCGGCTACGGCGCATACCATGTAACCACGGCGTCCTAGGTTCTAATCTGGCCTGGGACCTTTGTCGTATGTCATCCCAATCTTCCATAGTCTATCTCCACTGTAAACTATCAAAAGGAAGGGGAAAAAATGTTGACAGAGAAACCCTGGTTGCTTGAACTGGGCCTGCTGATGTAGGGGAGGTTGTCCTGGGTGGTATTTCCAGCAGTATTCGCCCCATGTTGTAAGCAGACTTTAAGCCAGCACCAACTCAATCTCCCCCAAAAATCTGATAACGGCCATGTCTGGATGCGCCATGGGACAGCTGGGAGAAGGCTTACATTTCTTTGGCTCCGAGTCAAGGAATTTGAGTCGGGAGCACAACGTGCACCCTTTACCTGAGATACCTTGTTTAAATCTTCAACTCCATAGTAAGACGACAGCTACGCAGTGCAGCAATAGCTAGCCTACCTACACACTCAAGGTTTCCCGTCAGTTGTGAATACAAGTTTTTTATTTATTCTACTAATAAAATCCAAGATAGGCCTGGGGTTGGTTTTTTTGTGGAGCAGCCATAAGCCCAAAAATAAAGGGCCTTGTGTAAGATCCGGTGTGTGTAGAAGCCAAGCCCAGGCAGCCAGCATGCCTTTGCTGAGAGACAGCAGCTGCCGGCCTGATATAGCATGGCTGGAGAGCAGAGAGGCCACAGTGTTAAAACTAGCCTTGTTCTTTCACAGGCTCTCTCTCTCTCTCGTTCCCTCTCTCTGTGAACGACTACTGGCAGTCTGCTCTACAGATGACAGGGAAAATGTCTGTAAGAAAAATCCTAGTCTCACTCCAACAAGTATGCTGCTAAATAAAGACACAAATTCTAGGATAAATATGAAAGAAACAGGTACCGAGCGATGTCAAAGGACTCAAGGCAATGCGATTTCCCCCTCTTCACGGCCTAATTCTGCTTTATCTACATCAGCGCTGCTTCAGGTGGCTGGATTCCTGTGCTCCTCAATCTCATATTTTACATGTTGTTTTTTCCTCTTATCGCCAAGAGTGCGTGCCCTGGCAGAATAAAGCTAGATGGTGGCACGCGATATGAAAACAAAAGAGAAAAACGATATCTGGTATAAATCTAGGTCGTGGATGAAATACGGTGGCGACCTTGTGTTTAGCAAAGCTAGGGAAGATATCAAGACTGAAAAGGGGAAAAGGAAAGAGAAGAGGCGATGTGGGGAGGATGATTTAATACCTACCCTTACCAACATGGACACAAAATCAAACCTAAAACTTGAGTGGCGTTTAATTTAATCTTTGGCCCAGTTGCAGCTCTGTACTCCCAGTTCTATAGGGTCTGACTCTACTGGGAACAGGTAGGCCCTCACAATGCTCACCCTGACTTACACCCGTGCACACATAAACTGGAGCACCTCACCACTCTGCAGGAGAGAAGGCTCTCCACTTTCCCTCTCAATTATGTTCCATCTTCTCTCTCGCCACTCTCGGCTTCCTTCCATTTACTTTTCAGGGTATACTGTAGCAGGAGAGGGGTGGGTGGAAACTGTATTGAGAAAAGGCTTAATTCCCTTGTATTTAAAAGTAAACCCGAGGCAGCTGGGCTTATGCTGTTCTGGCCATTAAAAAGAAGGCCTACAATGGACTTACAAAGGCCTATTGTCCAGCCAGGATAGGCATGACGTAAGAGACATTAGACGTTCAATTACACTTCTTTTTCTTTTCCTGGCCTGCTCCGACTTTCTGCTCTAGACTACTGTTTTCATAAGATGGCAAGGAAGGAAAATATTCCCTTTCAAGTTTGCTGGGAACTTTCACTCATGGGGATATCCCTTACCACCTGCACATATCAATCATGCATTTGGCCTGGCGCTCCACTGGAACACGGGGGAAAGGGGGGGAAATCTGCTTGGATCTCACTCCAAGATGCAGACAAAATGGCTGCCACTGTGCGGACGCTAACGTGCCTCTCTGATTAAATGTGATGTCTTCTGATAGAAGTTCTACTCAAAGCACCACAGTTAGCGGGGGGTAAAGGCATCTTTATTGACACCTTGGTGTTGACCTTGGCGCAGGGCTCTCTGCGCTCAGCCGGTGGTCCTGGGCTTCTCCTGAGCACACTAGTTATTTTCTCTGCCTAAGCAGTATCGTGTGTCATAATCTATAGGAAGTTGTGGACACAACCTTTTCAGCTTCAGGTAGGAGGCATACGGTTTGCAAGAAGAGGACTTGATGGGAACTGTATCTGTGTGAGAGGGGAAGACGAGTTATTAGACATGTGTTTTTAATACAACAGTTAGAGCCGAGATTAAATATAACTCTGCAGGCACATGCTGAAATATGTTACGTAAAAATAATCCCGGGTGGATATAAAATAAGCACGTTGTTGCTGTGAGTGTGACTCAACAATAGCCTCTGTTCCATGAGGCTTGTACTAATAACCTATGACAGCCAGCAGCACAGAGCAAGAAACACACAGGCCATCCATCCCCAGTGTGGTCTAATTTACAATGCCATTTGTTTTGCCTCAATAAAGCCCTCAAACATACGGTAATCAGTGACAGTGTGTTCTGATTAAGCAATGACACATGGCATGTTATCAACATATACAGTAGGGAGGTACAAGATGAAGAAGGTTTGAAGCAAAGCAGGGATAGAGCAGCTGTATATTCTCATAAACAGGAGAGTATTGGGAAAGAGCGAGTTGCTTCCCACCTTAGAATAACTCATCCTCAGAGAGAGAAAAAGACATGAACGGAGACATCCGAGGGAGGTGCCTGCAGAACATCTCTTTCTTTTTCTCCTCTGTCTCTCATATTCTCTTTCGCTCTCTTTCCTGGCCACTCAATGAGCCAGCTCCAGCCATTCCACTAGGCTGTTTGTCAAAAGCAAGAGGAAGTCTTGAATGAGAGAGAGGGGTAACACTTGAAGGGGAACATCTCTCTCAGGGGAACAAGAGAAAGGCCAGAGCAAAGCGGCGTAACAGAGACTGAGAACCACACTGATGAACAATGTTTTCTATTTGCACACATTTGCATGAGAAAGACCATCAGGCCACCAGTTCCACTTGTTGGCTGGCGAATGGGAGGGCTCTCTAAAACCCCTACTCAAGAGATGGGAGAATAGCAGCTTCTAGGAAATAGGAAATTCTAACGCTAGCTGTGTTGTCAGGATTAGTCAGTGGAAGGAAGAAAACGTTTTGACAATAGAAGCCCGGCTTCTACTCCGAAGCTGTGGCACATCACTGCCAGTCCACCCATGTGCACTTTGTACCACACCAAATAATTTGCGAACACTAATTGCAGCCGTAAAATGACACTATTATTTATTTATATAGCACTTTAAAAAAAAACACACAGTTACAAAGTGCTTCACATAATAAACACAATAAAAAGTAAGTGAAAATAAAATAATAATTCAACCGTAAAACCGTAAAAACACAGATAACATTGTTTTAAAAAGGCTGACCTATAAAAATGTCAATACAAACACAATTAAAATCAGTTAAAGATAAACAACCGAACATATAGAAACAAAATGGACATAAAAACAAAGATAGGTTTGATAAAAAGGCTAATCTATAGAAATTAATTTCCAGGTGTTGCTTAAAACCCATCAACAGATTGGGCAGATGATCTAACAAACTGAGGGAGACTGTTCCAGCGAGACGGAGCTAGAACGGAGAAAGCACGGTCGCCTTTTGATTTGAGGCTGGAGCGAGGAATGGATAAGAGTTTAAATAGAGCAGGTGTACATATCTCTTTTGAATCGGAGGCCTAACTGTACATAAACATGTCAAATACAGCCACATGTACAATGGTCCCCCCTTTTAAGAAACATCTGTGTGTTGATGTATTCCAATTAGCTCAGATATCACTGAACATCTGCCATGTACAGGAGGGACAATTATCTACGGTGACGTCAACCCTTATATATTAGGTCCTAATGGAGCCTGATCTGTTGGCAGATGTATCAGCCATGGCCACAATGCTACAGTCTAAAGGGCAAAGAGAGGATAGTGTCAAAATGTTGAGACATGGGGCTTTGGAGTGGTGTTTGTGAACTGTCACTCTGCGAGAAGAGTTGAACCTACCATATGATTAAGTGATTAAGTTGAAGTCTGATTAAAGTGATACAGAGCTGTGGGAAAAATGAAGTCCACTTTATCATCTCACTGGAGCAACGTTTTAATGGTTCCATATGAAAGGAAAACAAGCATACTCTTAAGCTTTTTGATTTATGAGGAAAATCTATAGCCTATAATCTGGTGAAAGGTTGGATCACAAAAATACCATACAAACCATGTTTAAATCTCTGTCAGTCTATATCATTTCCATAGGAACATCTACACATATCATGGTGCCGCAAACAAGTGAGAAATGGAATCCAAGTAATAAAACAGGATAGTCCCTCCATGTATTACCATAATGTTGTGGTTGGTCATAATACAGACTCACAATAATCCTATTGTGTAGGTACAACTGTAGGTCCAGTTGTTAAACTCAAATTCAAAACGTGGGATTCCTATTAAATGATGATTATATTACAAACAAAAACCCTGCAAACAAAACTGAACATGTGTCAGCATTTTGTGATTTATCCTGATGTCTACCACTGGTGCTTGGCAGCCTATCTCCTGTAATTTATTTTATTGCACGGAGCACTCCCTCAATCACCAGTCCCCATTTACTTTTTATGTTTGCAATAATGGCCCAATCTACCAACTGTAATACCTATATGTATTGTCAAGCATTCTTACTTTATTGGAGAAAACTACCATGCAGTCTTTTAATGAGCACTTCATTACCTCTGGCTCCAGTTTTAAATCAGTTACTACTATGAATTACATTTCTTCTGATGATAATCATGTTGCTATTGATCTTTCATTTTACACTGTTGCCCAGGTACACAAAGCCATAAAACTAATGGATCCAAGTAAATCTGCCAGTCCAGATCCTCTAGATTATCTGGCAGACTATTCTCCCTCTTTAAAAAAAAGGAACAATTCTAGGCATATTCCAGTTCAGATCTGACAAAGCATCTTGAAACGTACTAAGTAAGTAATCAGCTGAAATGTATTTGTACTTACAAATGTCATTTCATCACATCAGTCCAGTAACATAGCATGTTTACAGTAAATGTGAAGACAGTTAATGATACTGAAGCCCAGGGAAGCAACAAGCAGTGCTGTGCAGATCCCTTCAGTGATTTGTCAAAGGCAATTGATACCACTGAACACAATATAATTAATAAAGTTTGTTAAATCAGGTAGTAGTAAATTATGTTAATGATTAGGTCCCAATGTGTGTAATTCGATGGGCTCTCTTCATTTTGGTCCATGTCAATATCTTGGGTCAAAATATACCAAATGCCAATTTTATGCAGATGATACAGTTGTTTACCATTGTGGATCAACACTCAGTCAAGGTGCATAACTTCCGAACGGATTCACATAACACCACAACACTTGGAAAGGTTCCTCATGGGCCATGGATGAGCTGATTAACTTTCCATGCCCATAGGCCTAAAGGTCAACGGGCATGACCAATCACTAAAAGACGTATAACTTCCACTCACATACAAATTGAGGTTGTATCTTGCTAGAAGCATTTGGGCATTTTAACTGGCAACTGGCAAGAAGTTGAAGCTAAGGTTTTATTTTCTAAACAAGTTTAGTTTTTATTTTCAGTCTAAAGAGAGACGTTTATTTATTTAAACAGGTATAGTATACAAAACACCATATTAGGTCATTAAAATACTTTTGAGCCCTACTCAGCCAAAATGATGGTTTTCAGAGGGTTCCTGTCCTGCAGCAAGAGAAAATATCAGAGAAAGTTAAAAGAGAATAGTGATGTTTAGAAGCAAAATATTAGAAAATTTATGAAAAGTAAAGTGAAGATTAAAAAGGGGATTTAGGATTGTCCAATCTTTGTTTCAATGTATCAACATATAATTTATATGGAAGATGTGTATCTAATATGATTCCTAAATATTTATATGTATTTACTACAGTTAAAGGCTCATTATTTAGTGTTATAGGTTGATATAGCGGTAACCTTTTCTGTGGGGATTTAAAATACATGCAATCGTTGTTTTTTTAACATTTAAAGTAAGATAATTACTATTTAGCCATTGATGGAGAATGGCAAGATCAGATGACAATGAAAATTATATCTCAGTCTGATACAAAGATCAGTATCGTCTGCATACATTATGGTTTGTGTTGAGTGACAAATGGATGGCAAATCATTGGTATATAAGATAAAGAGTAGTGGTCCTAATATCGACCCTTGAGGATTCCCAATGTTACATGGAACCTGTGGGGATTTAGATTGTTCTATATTACAGTTGTTCTATAAGGATATACCTTTATATATGAGGCAATACTGGCAAAGCTCCCTTGCTATATACCTATGTACCTAGTACATTACACAGTATTCATGAGTCATTTCTGCTGACTGTTCCTAAAGCTTGGACAGAGGTGGGTAAGAAAGCCTTCATGATTTCTGGCTCCACTGCCTGGAACACCGTACAGAAAGATTTAAAAATGAAGAATGTAGTTACTCTGCTAATTTAAAACAGTGGTTAACACAATGGAATATACATGTATTAGAAACTGCAAATGTTTTCATTAAGTTGGGTGTTTCAGGACTGTGCCACTGTTTTCTCTTCTTCTTTTTTGTTTTCTCTGCTTCTCACTTTTTTGAGATTATCTATTACTTATTGTGAAAAGTGTTATTGTCAATTTTTCTGGCTGTAACGAATTGTACTCTTTGCAGGTCACGCTTGATCTCAACAGGACTATTCCATTTAAATAAAAGGTTAAATAAAAACAACAACAAAAATATTTTCATGTAATACACAGATCACAGAAAACAACTTCAAACTTTTTGTCTAAGGAAATCAATTAGATGGGCTGAGCTTGTGTATCATTGAAACGTCAAGTCTGCTAAGCCGGCCCCTGCCATGCCAAAAAGAGAGAGCAGGAAAGACAGAGGAGAGAGACATAGGTGGAGAGAGAGAGAGGGGGGGGTGTGTCTCTCTCCTTTTGTGTCCAGTGTCACTGGGAGTGGGCGGTGATTAACATGCTGCAGTCAGGATGCATTTCAGAGGGGCACTGGGAGGAAACGACTGGCCATTACAGCCCAACTAAGGGTCTGTTAATCAGCCCATTAGGGTTTAATTGAGGGTAGTTAATTAGGGGATGGTGGGCAGTCTGTGCATGGGGGTCAGGGGCTGACAAGGAGCAGCTGGCAGGGCAACCTGAGCCAATTGTTACTGATCCATTTACACAAGGCCAGTGATTGATTGGTAGGAAAATTAGCCTTAATGACACTTGTCTATTTCTGCCCTCTTAAAACCTTTTAGGAGCCATAAATTAACCCAGCAGCTCCTATGAACAAGGATCCTGTTCGAGACCGTATTGAAGCAGAGCAAACACATTTACAGTAGGGCCAGACTGTATGTCTCCACGAAAATCATCAAGCATTGGCTTGCCTTTGAGGACACAGGCTGTTCAAACTGAGTGGAAAACACAATATTCGGTGTGTGGTGAGGGACACAGACAAAAGCAGCCTTCTGGCTTGAGCAAGGCATAAGCTCACCTCACACCATCACAGGGTTGAAACAACTCTTAACCCCCCCCACTCCCCATATGGAGCAGTGGAAAACAAAGATGTGCTTGTCCTCACTTCTTAAAACCAGCTCTGCAGAGGGCAGCGGCTACCACTAGAAGCTGATTATGGACTCTTTAAACATAGATTTGATTTAATGTCCTGCTCCTGCCTCAGCTGGACCACGGGGCAGAGGAATGTGGCTCGCTGCTAGGCTTAGCCCGCTTAGCCTGGGGTGGATTCATCCTGGCTAGGGACAGACAGGAGAACAGAGCAACAGCTTGCCCATCTGGGAAATAAACAGACCGACTGCACAGGGTCCAAAATCCAATAAAGGGTCTGACAAAGGGACTGCTTCTTGCCTCAGAATGCCAAACATGTGACCCCCCTTAGGGAAATAATTGCTATGTCTGTTCCTCATAGCCATCCGGGTCAAAAATAACGCCTGGGGAACTTGTGGTTCATGTCCTGCAGAGGATGCCATGTGCTGTGACAACTTATTAATGACAGTAGGGTCGGAACACTTGCACCATGCTGTTGTGACCTGACACCTCATCCCCCCCCCCCCCCCCCCC
>OMOT01052986.1:0-10438 GCA_900312575.1 Acanthochaenus luetkenii
CGATCACTTTTCCTGTATTAAAGGACTCCAGTCGGGATCAGGCCAAAGTCACATTCTGAACATGACTCTGACTATCTCAACTGTCTCTGATCTTTGACGGGCTCCTCCTTTCCTGTAACAGTTAGAAGAGGCTTTATGACCTCTAATGGTTTGTTGTTGCTACAAGCAACAAGCTTGTCACAAACTTTACTCACATTTGGAGAGTGCCTCCTGTCATCTCCATTGGTTCAGTGCTCAGACCACTCATCAGCTTATGTAGAAGCTCAAATATAAACCAAGTGTTCACACAGACAAACCCTGTGAGGTTATAACACTATTCACAATGGTAAATAATCATATTCTAGGCCTATAATAGTTATGTGCATCTACAAAAAAAGTACAATATGCAGAATTGATCACATTTCTACTGACTGGCGTGATTGATTGGATAATGTGTGACAGTGCAGCGATCATGTCTTTTCTTTTTCCCTCTCTCTTTCTCTCTTGAATCCAGATTGATGGACCTGCAGACTGCCTCTGTCATGTTCAGTCAGCACCTGCTCTCCCTCATCACTGCCTAGGAGGGACAGTCAGAAAGGGTCATATGAAACACATGCGCCCCCTGTAGGGGCAGGAGGGCAATCTCATCTCTGTCTAAAGATGTACATTTGCCGAGTTATCTAATCTCTCTGTTTTTTGTTTTTTTTTACTCAAAAACCCAAACGATTACTATCCTTGTTTTTTCCTTCTCCTAACTGTGCGGGTTCAGTGCACGTTAGTTTTGTTCATTGCATGAAATAATAAATGCCATTTATAATGAATACATGTCATCCCCTTGATGATTTAGCTGTCGGACAAATAATCGAACTCAGTTAGAATTTTGATTATACAGCGGACAACTTATCTTTGCAATTGAGATACTACGGAAGACATTTGACGCGCACGGCTGTTTATATCAAACTGTTTCCGGGTGTCAAAATCTCGGTGGCTAACATTAGCGTAGCCGGAACGAAACCTCCACTCCACATTCTCCTGTAGTGTGGTAAGAAACCGTAATACTTTTAGATTACAAGATGTTGTGTTTAGCGTCACTCAGTTGTGCGGATTCATTTAGACTGTTTATCCGGTCTAGGTGTTAAACACTGGACGGCCGATAAGATAAATTAGACGGTTTGCTTGGCTAGCTAGGCGTTAGCTAATGTTTTGGGGTTAGCTCGCTAGCCAACACAACTTCGCTAGCTAATGTAACGTTAGTGTAGTAGTGCGAACTCACTTAAACGAATTTTTGGCAGTGACAGCAATTACTACAGCCGTGTTTCTACCTTAAACTGGATTGCAACAGGAGAGTGACATTTCAAAGCTTCCAGGTTATGTTTAACCTCAATGTAAATGTAGTTAGGTAGCCTTGTACATAATTTGGAATGCACGATACCTAGCTAACTTGGCACATTTCTAGGCCTAGCTAACATTAACGTACATTTTTACGTTTAACATAACGCCGTTATAACGGCACCACATCCAGTGCCCAGTCTAATAGATAGATCATCTACAGTGTGTTGTTTTACTGTAGAAAGAGTGGTGGGATATTTAGTATGCCTCTGTTCCTTTTCAGGTTTAACAGAACTTCCAGGACAGAATGGGTGAGTGATTCACTGACCTAGATTGTCATATAGGCCTACAATGTTCGTTTTTTTTATTTACCAAAGCTGTTTATTCCGATTCAGCAGGGATGTGCGAATTGGCACACAATAGTGTCAGTCATAAAGTTGGCCCTCCACCAACAGTCAATCTCTGGCCATATTGTTCCAGCTGCTACCAGGGATCAAATTTGTGTCTAGTAAGTGCAGCATGTGGCTGACGCCTGTTTGAGATGGTCAGTGTGTGTTCCCTCACAGACGGTGAAGACAAAACCTATGGTGGCTGTGAAGGGCCAGATGCCATGTATGTGAAGTTGATCTCTTCAGATGGCCACGAATTCATTGTGAAAAGAGAACATGCCTTGACGTCCGGAACTATCAAAGCCATGTTGAGCGGGCCAGGTGAGGATCCAGAGGAATGTCAAAAATATAGACTGTGGCGCAACCAGCTCCACTATTGCCTAATAATATTGTCAGCACACATATGTATATGGCCTACTCATAAAGGTTCTTAAGCCCTGTTCAAACTGGAATTATTTTACTGGGGAGATCAAATTTTAATCCAAGAAGAAAAAAATCCTCTGCAAAAGATGTGCTGTTTTTACAGCAAATTCAGAGGTTCGGTTTGAGTTGACGTCTGTAATGTAATGTGTTACATTTTTGGCAGCCGAACACTTGTGTGGATCATGATGTTCTCCATCCGGACTGCAAGCAGTGATTTGAGGGGAAGAGATCCTTTATCCTATATGAATGGTGTTCTGGAATTGCACACAACATGTACATTATAGGACCTCCCCAGTAAAACGAATCCATTTCGAAAGGACTTTATAATGGAAGACTTATGGTCTCTAGAGAAATGTCACATGTCACATTGTACACTTTACTAGTATGACTTAATGTAACCCAGATTCATATTCCTGGAGAGGGAAATTGCCTCCGATTTCTTGGAGATCTTCAGGCATCTCCAGGATCTTCAGGCAATACTTTCTTAAGGATAAACAAACTGTATGGACTGTGCCAGTTGTGTAGTCAAATGTGTAGTCAAATATGTGCAGACTATAGCCACCTATTTTATTGGAAAAATGTATAGAGTATAGTCATCTATCAGCCTAGTTTCCATTTAAATATATTCTATAATGGGATCACAGTATAACCACTACCCCTAACAGTATACTCACCTCATTAACTACCACCACACTATTGGCCTGTGCCCTTTCAGAGCATGTGTACTTTTGAATAGGAAAATGTGTACTGGTGATAATTTGCACATTTAAGATGGGCAGTGGGGGTTTGTGTAGTGCAGTTCACTGTGCTTGTCCAGTTGGTGGCGCACTGCACCTTCTATATCATGGTTTTGTGACCTGTCAGTAGAACTTAATCTTATTCTAAAATGTTTTATGAATACATGCCCTGATCGTGTATCCTTTGTTTTATGTTGAAACACAGCATCGTGCAGAAGTGAATTCATTATTTTATAGCGTCTTTTCAGAATAGGATATGCAAAGCTGTAATTCTCAAATTGCAGGAATTAGTATTGCCCCATTCAAAATGTTGCCTCTTGCAGGTTCTGAAAATATCCAGTTTTGACACTAAAGGATAATTCCGGTTATTTTCAAGAAATATGGCACGGGTTGAAAATAACCGTAATTACCCTTTTAACATTTGACCATTTTGTAGCATTAATTACTTACGCCTAACACTGAAGATTTGCAAAACCCACTTTACCTGGAACTACTCATGACACCTACTGTAACCCTCCATATGCAGGCCAATTTGCTGAGAATGAAACCAATGAAGTGAACTTCAGGGAGATCCCATCTCATGTCCTGTCCAAAGTCTGCATGTACTTCACCTACAAGGTCCGTTACACCAACAGCTCCACAGAAATACCCGAATTCCCCATTGCTCCGGAGATCGCACTGGAACTTCTCATGGCTGCAAACTTTTTGGATTGTTAAAATGATTTAAAAAAAGAGAACGTAGCGGCGTAAAACATTTTTAGATATTTTGTTTTGACTATTTAACTTGTTTTGACATGTACATCATGTGAAAACATATGTCATTATGATATGTATGTTAAATTTTTCTTTTTGCACCTGGCTTTCTGTCCTCATTTTATTGGTAGTAAAGGATTTCATTTTAATATAATAAATGGATATGGCAAGCTGCACCAGTTGCCCCAGAATGTGACAAATGTGGTTACCATCCTCACCTCCATCTTAATAAAGACCTGTTTGGTGAGCGCTTTGGTGCTAATTGCTACCTTGTTTGATATGCTGAGTTCATTGAACTTTAATTTAAGTACCACTTTCACAGAGAAACTGCATCATACTTTTTGTCCATTTGTGGTTGCTAATGTTAATTTTGCTAAATGTTTGAAAGATCGTACAATTTGAAGGTATGGCTTTAAAGAGAGTTGCAAGACAGCTGCTGGATATATTGTACACACCAATATACTAATAAGATTGGTGTACCAGAATACCAGAAGCATAGTTTGGAAGAAAATATTGATACCTAGTTACTTTATGTACCAGGTCAACAATGTAATACAACAGAGGACTTAAGTAATCAGATTCACTTGTTTTTGGAATCAAACATTGCAACATGAAACCTGGCATCCATTATGGCATGTATCCCTTAAAATAGCAAAGCCACATTGGATTCCAAACGTTGCGTGTCTCAAGTATGGCAGACAGTGCTCAATTCTTCCAGAATACTGAATAGGGTTGGTGTTTTCATCGTGGGATTCAATAACACTATATGAAGTGTATTATGAGGCGTTAAGGCATCATGAGAGTGTCACACTTTAAATGTTTCTTCCAAATACATGAGTGCGCCTCCTCCACAGAGGACTGAGGGAGGCTGACAATAATCCGACTCCAAATGACCTTTTAAGGTCATAAACAAAAAATCTGGAAGGACTGGCTCTGCTGCCCCAGTGAACTGCTGATGTCAATATTAGTGGAAGAAGATTCTGATTGATGACAGTGGTAATGTGGAATGTGGGTATACTGTGACCCAACATCCACTAAGTAATCAGGCTGATTGGTGAGTATACAGTACATGTTCTAGAGTAAAACATGGCTATATACCACTGATTGTCATTTCAGCTGTCTTTTCTGATTGACAGTATATTAAGTGCTAATGTGACTTTATGATCAGTCACGCAAATTGGCATGAGGTATGACGTGGTCTTGCAATTAAATGCCATTGCTTGTAAACCATAAGGTATCACATACATTATATGTTATATTATAACTTAATATAATGCATAATGATTATAGTATGACTTTGTTAAGAGCCTCTTTTGAGCTACTAATCACTCTACTTCCTGGTAGTGTCACCCGTGTCAAATGGGAGCTCAAAGAAATGCAGGAAGAGAAACACTGAAAGTGCCCCAGCAGGTTGAACACATGGTTGGAGGGTGATGCTTTATTTGTTCAAGGAAACCTTGGGAGCCTTACTCAGATGATGTGTGCTGACTTGATAGATTGCACTTGATTGATCCCCTAGGGGAAATTCAGGTGTTACAGCAGCAGTTGTCAGGACAATGCCAGAAATTGGGAAGGCAGTAGAAAAAATAAATAACAGGTAATAATAACAATAATGACATTAATAAAGGGCACTTATAAATAATGCATTATACAAATGTATCAGGGGGTGGATTTTTTCTGAAGTTAGTTGTGTGTTTAGTGTTTTTCTAGTGTTATACCTTTCTAAGGGATATAACCTGGTGATAAAACAGAGTTGTAGATGACAGAAAGAAGAAACTAAACCAACAAAATCTCAAGGGGATGAATACACTTCACGGCTGTTTAGGTTATGATAAAAGTCATATAACGGGCATACTCAATTCATTATGTATTACATCAATTCCTAATATGATTATTTGGATCACCTAATGTGCTTACTCCTGTATAAAGTGTGTATATCTAATGATGCACCTCAAGTGACGTTTTTCCTATTGTAATATAATTTTCACTCCTCTCATCCATTAATAGACTTCCTCAATAACTAGGTCACGGTGAACATAACTGAAGGACAAACATGATAATAGAATATATGGACTGACTGGACCAGAGACGTTAGACGGGTCATCCCTCCTTGAGCAGAGGTCATTGACCCTAGCCACGCCCATGCTGCCCCACCGGTCTCAGGACCAAACATGCATCAATGGGTCCATAAAAACCCCCACACACAAAAAATGTATTCAATTGTGGATGTGCTACACAGTTCACTGAAGACTTGCACGGATTGAGGGCTTCTGGGTTCATCGGGGTCTTCTCTGTCAACGTCGAACAGTCGGTGCACCTCAGTGGTTTGTTTTGTTTAGGACGCAACCTCTCACACGTGACTTTACGTTAGGCAGTCACAGTTCTGCGCTGCTCTGCTCTGATGCAGGGGGGTTTCCATCATGGCGTCCATGCAGGTAGGAATACATCTGAAAGCGATCGCATATTTATTAATATACCTGACCTACGCTTGAGTCTTTCCGGGCATTTGGTTTACCTCGTCACCTGCGCATATGCGTCTGTTCAAACTAATATTGTCATTGCCATTATTGTGATATTTATCCTAAGCTGTTCTGTTTTAGCGCTTGGTCTTGGGCTAGCAGCATAGCTAGCCCATCATCATCAACAACAGCCCAAGCCAACGCTATAGCGTTGCTAGAAGGAACTAGCTTGCTATGTTGTTGACTTGACTGACGATACAATTTAAAGTTAACGTTATACGCAGCAACATCATTTATCATTTTTATAACTGTAGGAATGTGGTGTTTATAGTCTATTATTATTTGACGAGTGACTTAAATCGACTGCTGGCCGACGTTAGCTAGCTAGCTTGTCGAGAAACAGTGCGCAGTTTAACCAATTGCAGTCTACTCTGGAGCTGAACAGGTGCGTCGGTTGAATGTATCGCTAGTTATGTATCGAGTCGAATGAGATCTGCCGTATCTAAAAAAACATAGCGGAACTAATCTAACTGTTACACACGGACTGGATTGAAATGTCAATGACGTAACGTTATCATTTTATTGGTCAGAAATAATTTCATGTCGTACTCCTTCTCGTGACCCAACCAGAACCCATTGCTGAGGGAGGGATTGTGCGTCACATTTATATTAATGACGTAAACGCGCCATCATTAAGCGACATATCAAGGAGTAAACGGCGGTTATATTGGACCTCCCGAACGAAATGACGGACCTATTAACAGTTAGGCATTATTATTCATAGGCTAATTCGTATTGTATTTGATAAACATTTCCCACCAAACTTTATCCGTTGTTTAAGGTCTATATATTGACATGATGCAATATTTAAATTATAATTTTTTTTGAATGTGAAAGAAACCTAAGCATGTTCTTTCCAACAGAAAAGACTACAAAAGGAACTATTAGCTCTGCAACATGATCCACCCCCAGGAATGATGCTCAATGAAAAAAGTGTACAGAACACCATTACGCAGTAAGTGTATTTCATGTCATTTGCACCAACATGGCAACATAATATGTATTTTCAAACGGAGATATCTACACACACATATATATATATATATATACAGGTATACACACTCAAAACAAATGTAGGACATTATCATACCAACACTGATGGTATATTTAGTCTAATGGAAACTACACACACAAATCCCATGTGGCCCTGTAAAATGTCCTGCATTGTTATTATGAGAGCGCACTGTGGGCATGCCTGATCCTACTCATGTAGTAGTGGTAGTAGCTTTTTAGATACACAGACAACTGTGCTGTTGTAGTCTCAGCAATGGCGGATGAGGAGGAATTGGGGTCATTCCAGTGACTGGCAGCTCTGGGCCCTCAGTAGAGCGGCTCCAATGTACAGTGTCTCTAGTCATCCTTGTAAAATATTTAACGGTTGGCATGCAAGCGTGAGGCTAGGGTAGCAACGAATGGAGGCTGCTTAGATGACCTTTCTGTCTGTGTCTCCATAAACCTTCAGTGCCAATGTTACTGTGGGAGTCAAATTGTGTCCGATAAGCAGTAAAGATTAATTGAGTTGTGGTCTTGTAAAACGATTCGAGACAAATTTTGGCTGTCCTTCAGTTGTCTTTCAGCTGCAGGCTTACAGCATTATCTTTGGCAGTTATCACCTTGTCATGCTGTTCGGAATGGTAGGTAGAGTTTTGCTGTCTTAAAGAGGTGATACATTGGATAGTGGTTGTCTTTTAGCAATGAGAGAGCCATTATGTCTGCATCTCTTTCAGACTGAACGAATGTCCCATGCTTGAATGACAACTCTCGACCAGTTCAGCTGGCTTCCATGTTCAGTGTGCATTATAGGTTTGAGATGGTATGTATGGGTGTGTCTTTGTCACCTGAACTCCAGTGTGGAAAGACCTGTCACACCTGATGGTTTGGTTTCCACATGTATTGTTGCTGACAGTGCTTTAGTAGTGGAGATGTGTCCCTTTTTATTAAGTGAGTCCTACTGGAGCAAGATACAAACATTATCTTTCTGCTTGACATTCAAGCTAAGACAATGGTATGCATGTGACAGTGATAAGGTGACCATGTGTTTTTTCATTTTTATATCTTTTGTTTACTGTCTCTGGTGTTGCTCACTAGATTACAATGTCTTTTACTTGATTGTGTGATAGTGCAGACGGCAGAGCTTGATCGCGTAACAAGAGTGAGCCACTACAAATAAGGATAGTCCCGCTCTTGTATGTAAGCACTGCAGAGCCTGTCATATGTGTGTTTAGTTTGTACTTTATGCCCATTTTCACTAAATGGCTCAGTGTTATTTTTGTTTACCTGATCGTGTAATCACCATTCAATGGGGAATTTGAGCAAGTTGAGCAGAATGTCCTCAGAGTCCTCTCTTGTTTTCAGAGTGGATTGGATCAGGTGTAGCCTAGGCGTCATGCAAAGTTACACTATATGCTTCTGAGCTTTTCTTCCCGAAGGAAATGAAAGCTCCTTTCAGACACTCTGACCATTGGTCTCTGTGAGGTTGAAGTTTTAAACAGAATTGACCACTATGTAGGCCTAAATGCTAAATTGCCCCAGGCTAGAGTTGAAAGAGACCGGGGTTGTGGTGCTGCCATCAGTGTTCCTTTTTCTTCTCCTCTGAGGTATCTGTCCTCACCAGGCAATCCCTGTGCATGTTATGCACTGGACTTTAATATTAGACTTTTCTGACATTGCCATGGAAGCTTCATTTATGCTCTAGGTTATGAGTAGCAGGGGGAATATCGAGTACGGAGATCGTCCTTCAACTGAGAGACCCAGCATCAAGCCTGTGTGTTGGCAAGCATGCACCCTGCTGAGCAAGACATTGAATCCCTACCAGCTCCAAGGATGCAGTTCTGTAGCCAGGCTACAGAAGTGAAAATAAAATGTTTCTACTGGGATCATTTAAGTATCACATTATGATTAACTCCCTCTCATAACCTAGCTGAATATTGAATGTCAGTTGAACGAGTCAGACTAAAAGCTTGTGATTTGAAAAACGTTTTGTTCCTGTTGCAATGTTGTTGTAGCCTTACCATGGTGATTAAGAAAGCCAACGATGTGAAATACATTAATGTTTCTATCTTGCATGTAGTGCACAGCATGTGTGTAGTGCAAGAAGGCTTTTGAGGGCCATTATTTTGAATAAACAACCATACTTCACTATGTGTGCACACAACACAAACTACAACATTGGCACTTCACATTTTGTGTTTGTGTTTGAATGAGTGAGACAGGCTCCATGCAAGTCAGTCCACACACACTCCTAAATAGGGTTGGGCCAATGGATGATGCCACCGTCTATCGACAAAAACTGATACCCATCTACAATGGTTGAGACATTGTGATGTGAAAGACCATAGTTTATGTAAATGTGACAGTGTATTAATTAATCTAATACATTTTATAGGCTCTTCTAATATAACAGCCATATAAAAACAATGTAACGTACTCACATTTTGAGTTGCCACTTGCTATACGACTGCAGATGAGAATTACTATGAGCAAACCTCTCTCTCTGTCATTGTTTTTACAGGATTCAGTCAAAGTTAAATAGCCGGAAATACCTCTGTTGCGAGTTACGCCTTTCAAAATTCTATTATGATGCCATAGTCTTGTTGTTTGATTTCCATACCAAAACAAATGTTTCAAACATTGCGACAGGCTAGCTGGAAGCTAATGTGGGATCAGCTGCGCAGGCGCAACAGGGAATGAGGACCCTAGACGACTGAGCAGGTTGCAGGCCAGACTGTAGGGTTGCAAATTCTAAGGAATTTCCTTGATCGATAGTCACCAAAGTTAATGATCAATCGATAACGATGCACCAAAAAATTGCTTATGAATATTTCTTATTAGAAAATACAATAAAAAAATGTCCAATAAAGCTTTATTGAAACATTAGATAAATACATCTGTTTCATGGCATAACACAAACATAATTATGAACGCTGTTTTGTTTACGTATTATATTTTAATAAGGCTCGGGAAATTTAACTCGCTCTTCCGAGGCGAATCAGTGACTAACACGATCGTCTATGACATATAACGTTACAAAAAAATAAGATGAACCTTAATTAGAAACTTACATTTGCTAAATGATTACGAAATAGATCAATAAAGACAAATAACGTTTTTGAAAACAAAGCTATAATAAATTCCCTCTTGAAATGAGAAAGCTGCGACAAACTACGACAGCTCAGGCTTCAGTTTCAAACCTAAACTACATAAGTGCAGTAACTATCCAAGCCTGTTGGTTTTTATTTAACAATACAATCATATTTACATGATCAGAGTCGTGTGCAGTCGGTTTACAGTGAGACCAGCTTCTGAAAAT
>OMOT01052992.1:0-11005 GCA_900312575.1 Acanthochaenus luetkenii
TAACCCCCAATTCAGATAACAAACCAGCACTCGCCACCAGTCCAAGACTGGGAGCAAGCCTGGAGCGCCGCTTGGCCATACACCAGCCAAAGCTGCTACTTCACACATCGGCTCATTCATCTATCCAGCTGTCCCTAGTTCAAAGGCTTGGACAAACAGCGGTGGAATGTGACGGGGTCTGAGGAGGATCTGCGACCGTGGCTGAGCTCCTGACATGGAGTGACAAGGGCGGCTCATTTTTCTGGGCCTGCTGAGCTCTTAATGGTTTCCCTGACCGTCTTCACTTCCTTCGGCGGCTTAGCCAAACAGAGGGCCAGTCCCTCGGGAGTCCCCGGCATCGGCCTGATGAACCGCTGGATCTCATCGACCCCGACAAATCAGACCCCAGTGTCAGCCCCCACTGATGGACCACTGGGATCTAGTGAAACAATAAAATACATTTTGCGAGGGGTTGGCAGAGGAGAAAGATGAAAAACAAAAGAAGGGGAAGAAAGAGGAGAGGCTAAGCTAGAAAATGAGCAGAGAAGAGAGGAGAGGAACCCTCAGTCACTCCATCTCCATCACTCAGCCCTCAGGCCCTTAGTGGCCATCAAAGACACCAGGGAGGTCCTAATGAGGTGGAGACCACCAGCAGCTCTCAGTCTCACATACTTGCATGTACTCGCACACACACACACACACACACATGCACACGCACACACAGCTATAATCCTAGAAGATCCAGAGTAGAAACAATAAAGGGAGACTTTAGCGTAGTTTGCCTGTTCCCTGCTTTATCAGATCTCAGGTCCAGCCTCCGCTCTGCTGGGGGCCAGATGAAAAGCACAGACATTGGCTCAAGTTTGAACTCAGTGACACAATCTCTGAGTACAGTACCAAGCAGATCCAGATTCCCAGGCCATCTCTGGTTCTGTACAGTCCAGCTGGGCTAACCCAATCCTCTCCTAATCTTCGGGCCTGGCCAAGACCATCAGCAGCAGGCTCCCATCTCCCCTTTGATCCCGCGTCATTGTCTTCGTCATGTGTTTGGACATCCAGATCATCCTGCGGAGCGAGAGGCAGGAGAGAGGGAATGCTTGGTTTCCTCCTCCGTTACAACTAGAACATGGGGAGATTCCTCATGTGGTCTTTGGCAGGACTAGAAACCAGCCCAGAAACAGGGAGGGCTGTCCGCCACTCTGCAGGTGCACTCAAATGCATGTACGTGTGCATGCATACACACACACACACACGCATTTATATACACACAAACCACAGCATTGTTTCACAACCACTCGCTGAATGGTTTCTTCTCAGAACCCGAGACGACACCGGGGCGGATGGACCGTAACCCAAACTGCTCGCCTTTGTTTGCTCAATTGTACAATCACCATTCATGTTCTTACTCTGCAATAACACGCTCACTGTCAGGTCTTAACAACACTAGAAAGAGTCAGATTATAGTCGGGTGGACGGCTCCGATGCCAAGGAACTGCCGCAGAGTGGGAGGAGACGGAACATGAAGGGGACGCAGGATGGCCGCTGATGAGGATGATCTAAGGGACGTCTGCTAGACTAAACAATGAACTGAGTGGATTTCAAACAGTGTGTTTTACAGGCAGCAGGCAGGACCCGAGAAGTTGGAGAAAAGAGGGTCCGGTTGTTACAGAAGGTCTGAGGCTGGATGTATTGTTTTGCAGGGGGCTTGTTCCGTTTTCAAAAACGCCACATAAAACCCTGACAGTGCTCCCTCTCTTTCACTCCCACAGCATGAAGTAATACGAGATGCCACGGGAGAGAAACTCCCAGTGACGGCGCTCTCTTCGCCCCGCTCTCTGTTACGTCCTGTGCTAACTCCCTTTCACTCCCGTGCCATCACCTCCCATCTTTCTCTGATGTTCATTCAGTTCTTTTAGCATTTATCGTTTGCTGATTTTACTCTTCTCCATCCATCCTTCCTTCTGTCATCTAGCCTCTAGCTTCTTCTCATCCCTTGGCCTTCTTTTCCTCCGCATTCTTCTCTTTTCCTTCTGCCCACATCAAAGCCCTGGACAGGGATCACTGGCACATTCCCGGATAACTCACGGAGAAGACCTGTGTGTGCATGTGTGTTTGCAGTGTATGTGTCTATTTGCGAATGCGGTGTGATGTGTACATGGATTCTTGAGTAACTGCGGAGAAAATGTATTCAGATCCTCTCACCAAATCTCCTCCTCACTCTCACTCCATATTTCACATCCTCTTCCACATGAGGCACTGATAAAAGAGGCAGTGTGTGAGGAAAAGTAGCAATTCATATGTGCCACAACAGTTCTTGTGCAACAGTGTAGCAACCATCTCTATTATACAGCTAAATAAACGTATGTATGTGGGTATGTCTATATGTGCATTCAGTTTGTGTATGTCCTCATCTATCATCTTTTTGATCTCTGCACACGTACATCTCAGTATAGTGTGCATGCTGCCCTAGTGTGGTGATCAGAATTCCTGAGGCGGGACATGTGTGTGTTTCTGTGTGTGCGTGTTGTTCGGGGCTGAGATGTGCACTGAAGACTAAGCTGAGCTGAGCTATGTTAGCGGGTAACGGCCGTGGGGCTCCCCAGGGGAGCAAGCCTTCGCTGACATGGGAAGCCATAAATAAGGGCCCGGGGCGCAGCGCCATGTCATGCGTCATTTGGGCCGGAGAGGCCTGCTTTATCCCCTCCCATCACTGAGCTGCTGAGCATGGCACCTCCTAGGGCGTAATACAAAACATATGGGCAGAGGGAGAGGGGCAGGAGCACCTCAGCATACCATACTTGCCTTGTCAGCAAAGCATCTCTGAGCAAAAGCAGATATAGCCAAAAAGGGATTCTGTGACAACACTGTGCTATAGTGGTAGCCAACCTATCAAAGTTTGCCAAGAAACAGTGATCTAATCACTTGGCTTTGTTGTTCTTGATCTGACAACAAACCACAACAATAGGAGCACAGAAATGAAAACTGGAACAAGGACGATGGAGTTTTCTCAAAAATTGACGGCTGTGAGTTATATCGCTTGCTGCATTTATGTATGCTGTACTTTGTTTTCACTCAATAGAGCAATCTAGGCCAACAGTCACTGAACATTGAAAAGATGACACTTTCTCTTTCACCAAGAAAGGAAACAATAACCCCTTTCACACATGAATCCCGTAACATTTCCGGATTAGTTTTTCCGGTAAAGGTAGCAGTTTCTTTTGTTCACAAAAGACATGCCACAATGCTACCATTTATACAATGCTCTGTTGTCATTTACCTGAAATTACGTTGCACCTTTGCGCCGGAGTCACTGCAGTTTGAAAACATGGTGGCTTATTTACACGTCCAATTCCACATTTTTTAACAATCCTTCGTCAAAAAAGCTAAAGCCCGTTGTATAGTGCTATAGTTACTTGTATAGTATTTCCCTCCTACATGAGGTCCTTACACGGCACAGCCGGCGGGAATAAACCTCCTTGAGAACTTCGTGACTGGCTCACAGTTCAACAACAGAGCGTCCTACGTCAGAGCGTCCTCACGTTGTGCGTGCTTGTGCCGGTAATGTTATGGCATTGTTCACACATACGGTCGATACAGATCTTTACCTGTATCGTTACAACGTCATGAGCAGGGAAATTGCAGGTACTGATTTGACAGCATTTCGACAACGGCTCCTTTCACACATGCGCCCAGTGTTGTAACTTTAACGGAACAGGCTGCATGTGTGAAAGGGGCTCATGACTCTTTTTCATTGTGAAAGAAACGTGCCACCCACAGGAAACCATGCAGGAACATCTATGTTTGTCCACACTTTGTATTCCAAGGTTTCCGATGAATCAGAGACGGAATAATGCATATATGATGAGCAGAATGTATTAGTGATGTGGCTGACACACATCATATGCACACAGATATACATTCCACAGACATAGCACAAACACCCCCAGACACATTGACACAAGTGAGGTCATGGGACACAGTCTGTGGTGGACTATGCCTTTGTGACTCACCCAACAAACCAGAATTATTTCATTTGCTATTCATGCTTGGCTTGTATGGATGACACAAACGTAAAATAGTCTTGCTTCACTAGCATTACCATAGCTATTATCATCCGATAAAGACCAGATGCTTCACACTAAATTTGGGGAGATCGAGGGAACCGTCAAATATCTCACAGGCATATCAATGATTCATTTCCTAGGCTGGTTAATAGTAAAGTCGTGGTGGGAGATTGGGGAAACACCCCTCTGATTGGGCTCAATGATTACCTCAGTCTCCATCAGGTTTCCCCCAGTGACTCCAAAGCAGTGACACGTCACCTCGTCTCCACCTGCAGGGATCCACCTTTCCATACCAGAGGGAGAAGCTTTTGATAATCACGATCCACTCAGATTGCCCTGGGGAAGGTATGGAAAACCGTGGGAGGACGAGCCAGCCGCCAGTCTTATCAGCAATGAGATAGTGATCACTCCCAAGGGGCGTCCCTCGCTTTTCTCTGCTTCCTAACTCTTTCCTTTCCATCTTTCTCTTTGTCTCAATGGTCTACCATAAGCTCCCCCCCCCCAAACTGCTTTCCCGTGCCCGTTTTCACATATTTTTCTATGCCAATGTCACCATTGCGCTGACATCAATATACCTCCAATCGCTATGTGGTGAAGTGTACGGCTTGGGAAGATGGGCAGTGGCACAAGCAGTGGTTGGGTGGGGATGCAAATGTGATGGCTGTGGTTATCGCCTGGCTGCTGCAGTATAGTCAGGGGGAAAGACCTTTCTATCTTTATCGTGGCGGTATGGGCAGCCCACACCACCAGAGCCAGGATCCAGGGTCTTAATCACTTCCTCCCATTTGCCTTGATAATAAACCGGGTGAAGAGATTTCAGTGAGCTATATCAATCACTAGTGAGGATATCAGTCTGGATGTCAATGGGCACTGCTGGCAGTTATCAGGCCTGGTTATCAAATTTAGAAACCAATTTTTATCTTCGCCAAAATGCCATACATTAAAATGGCCTGACCAAATCAGTCATCAGAGTTACAATCTCCTATTCCATCACAATGACAACAGCTGTTCAGCATGCTCAGGACTTCAGTGTGAGTTAGACCAAAGAAAACAGAGCGACCAGACACAAGAGATTAAAAGGAGGAGAATAGTAGGCGTGGAAAGGCAAAAAGAAGAGGATCTTGGGAATGAAGTATGCAGAAGGCCTAAGATAGGGGGTGAGGGGAGAGGGGGTAAGTGTCTTATTGTGACACCAGACAGCTGCATACAATAATCCCCAACTCTCCATCACTGGCCCTTTATATTTTCCTGTCAAGAGACGGCAGTAAGTGTGTATGAGAGAGTGGATGTCTGGCGGACAAGGACATCCGGTAACAGGAGAGGACGCGTGGTCAGACGGCATTTTACACCTCTTCCTCCTTGTAGCCCCCACGGCTCCCTTCTGCATTCGCTTTTAACCACCTCGTACACACGAGGGACAAGCATGTAAAACCTGTGTTCTATAATTTGTTGTGGATTCCCACATGGCCTATGACTGTTTCTCATTACCCAGCACGCTCACTGGGTCCGTAAGACGTGGTTCGATGTTCCATCTCATACCTTGCGTCCTAGAAATACTGAGTTGCTGTGCGACAGGGGTCGATTAAGACCCATCACACTTTAGGGAGCCCCCTAAGCGTTATGAAACCCCTACTGTGTTCCTATGGCAACTGGCAGTGTGTAATGCGGAGATGGATCATGTATGAGGCATGTTTACTGAAAACAATAAATTCCAGCATGTTCATATCAAGATACAGGCCTTGCTGGGTAGAGCTCCTCCAGCCAGGCTGGTCCACTGATGAACAGGTCCAGGGGCCACACTAACTAGCCAAAGATGGGCTGCAATGGGGGAAAATGCAATGCAATGCACACTGAAAACACATGTCTTTTTAGAATGTTAGCATAATGCTATTATCGTGTTAGTTTAAAGGCGGCGTGCCTTGTCACAAAGTGTTCATAAACAATCTCAACAGGAACAAAGCCGTGTTATGGATTCAGTCTACAAACACTAACATGAGCCAGGGCCAGACAGAGTGGCTGACTCGATGAGCAAACATAGGCAGACTTGGGAGTGGTGGGCCTCACATGCTGCATGAGCAGCAGCACATGATCTTCCCCTAAGCTGGCAATCAAAGGAAAGTGAAAAAAGTACCGTTAATGTCAGATGTCTCTGAAAAATAACATTTAATGGGATTCAAGGGGATTTTTTCCGAGAATGAACTAGCTTTCCTTGGGGTTCTTGTTTGAGACATGCAGTGTATGGCTTCCTTTCGATCCTCAAACAAAATGAGTAAGTAAAACGTATAGTTTTATTTATAGTCTGCAGTAGCTCTACAGAACAGGAAACAACCCATTATTTGTCGGTGAGGCTGTGATTTTATCCACAAAGGGTGAGTGAGAGCTTAATCCTCTGTGGTCAAATTTTTACGAGCCACCTTGCAAATTTTTTACAGCATGGCAAACAGACAGTAAACACCAGGCAGGCGCTGCGCTTTAACACATGATTAGGACACAGCTAATTAGATTGTGGACAGTAAAACTGTGAGGAGAATCGTAAAAGAGGGAGCACGGGCAGGCCTGAGTGAGGGATCAGGTACAACCAGCAGACATTTAAGACACCGCAGGCCATTGACAAATGACTGAGCTAGGGTTTCATTTCTGTAGCCTTCTCTGTGGTGAAAATGTAAATAGCAGACTTTCTGCGGTAAAAAATACAACAAAAAAGACACCCACCCCCCGTCAGCAATACCCCCTCATGTCCACCATCCATCCATCCCTCCATTCTTCTCCTTCTCCTCCTATGCAGTGGTTGGTCCCATGAAACAGGGGTCAGGGTACTAATGGAGGACCTTGTGGCCTTGTGTGCCTTTGGAAACATCCCCCCTCTCACTGCTCTCTTATAAATCAAGCAGGCTTCATTGAGAGTGGCCAGAGTCCTCTGTGATGTCCCAGTCATGTCTCATTTCAAAGTGCTCCTGAAGGCTCACACGGTTCCACGTTTACTCACTGGGCACAAGGGAGATGTGTGTGTGGGGGAGTGTGTGAGAGAGAGAGCGAGAGTAAGAAAGAAAGAGAGAAAGAAAGAGAAACAGAGTGAAAGAGAAAATGAGTAAGAGAGAAGTAGAGAATGAAAAAGGTTGCAGAGGGAAATTGGGAATAGAGAACACGTCCCAGAGGAAAACAGGGCCTCTACAACAAATGTTTATTTAATAACTATGCTGCATTAGACCTCTCACGTGAAAGCATTTACAATAAATCACGCCATTTTGGGAAAACAATGTTCCTAAAAGTCATTACAGCATCACTCTAAAACAATGTGTGTTGGTGAGTGCGTGTGTGCACGCTTGCATATGTGCGTGTAGTAAGGATAAGAATGCTTCCCTCTCAAGCACATGTACATATTACTATGCATTTATGGAGCTGCAATCAAAACATAATTTCCCTTCCTTCATGGCAAATTGAGGCGTGTGTTCTATAGAAGGATAAGTGATTGTTGAGATAATGACATTCTGTGGTTTCATTTTGTCTGCACATTCATAACAAAGCCAGATGAGTTACATATGGATTACATAAGGACTGTTTTCCTGACTACAGGTTTTGTTGCTACACATAAAGCGCTCCCACACCATAATCATATGAATGACGCCGAGAACACCTAATCAAAACCAGTGGCGGATAAAGACCATCTTGAGGCATACAAAGGAGAAAGAAACAACCACAGAATTTCTAAGTAATCAATACAATTTGAAAAACCACAGCATGTAGTATAGTGAGAATATCAGGGAACCTTAAATGGAACCTTGAGAGACACCCAAATCAATTGCTATTGTGTTGAAAGGATCTAATTTGTATGATTTGTTGTATTTTTTTCTACTCCGGACTCATTATATTTTTTATTTTAGATGCGTCTATGTGAGCAATAATACCAACAAAATTCATTGTATGTGCAGATATACTTGGCCAAAAACAATAATTCTGATTTATAATTCAGATTGAAATACAACATTGCACACCTGAGAGCGCAATTTGACATAGTGTTCCCATATCACTGGACGAAATTCAGGGTTAATTCCTTCCTAAATCATCACTAGTCTGTAAGCCTGAGATAGCTGTCATATAAAACAGCTGCCTGTTGCTCAGCTAGCCAAGACATGAAAAGGGAAGTTAATCTGCCTTTGAAAAAAAGAAGACATGCATCTCCTGTTTCACTCGCCACTCTGATTTCGTCCTCTCACATTTAGATAGTGGCAGTGTGGTTTGCCTAATCTTGCTTATCTCCTTGAAATACAAAAGGTGGAACTGAATTTGCATGCGAAACAGAAAGTGAGGTGTCACGAACACGCGCGCGCACACACACACACACACACACAGTGTTTACTCAAACCATGGGAGTGTGTGACACCTAAGTCGTAACTGGTGTTAACCCCTTATGTGGCCGTTGTCATGTGTGTTTCACGATGTCTGGTGTTTGAGGCCTGAGAATGCATTAACATCCTGAGATGAGAGGAGGGTGGGGGGCAGGGAGGAGGGCTCAGACGGACAGAAAAACATTCCCCAGTCGCTACGCTCATCTCCATAACTCAGTACTCGGCAATAGAGAACTGGTCCTAACATGGGACGTTGACGACCCCCTCCCCCCGGAAGCATCTAAACAGTATAATCCTAGAGCAGGCCAGGGTAAAGTCAACGTATAGTAATGATGTATCAAAGGGCACAGTTTCAGGCAGGAGGAGCGTCGTCTCGTATGGTTATGGCCTGTCAGAGAGATGTGAATGATAGCCTGTAATTTTGGAAAGACATCCTCTAATCAAACTGTGTATGAGGGAAATCAAAAACAACTTTTACAAATGAATAAATCCATGCATTTGCGAGATCCAATTTAATTAACTCTGGAAAGCAACAAGAGAGGATAATTACAACAAACAATACCATTCATTGTGCAGAGTGTGTGAGTTTGTCTACGCATGTGTGCGTGTGTGCTTGTGCCTGTATCTACGAGGGAAGAGTGTATGTCTGCAATTACTGTCAGTGTGTGATTTGCTATTGGAGCACTCCATGATGATTAATACTTAGAAGCTCTTAACCACGAGACGTGTGTCACATATCAAGTTAAAGGGCCATTTAAATCCCGGCGCTTTCCCTTGGAGAGTTGAATTGCAATGCTTGCACAATAGACATACAGTGCATTGTGCACCTCCCCCTGGGTGGGACAAGACTGACAATGTCAGTGTTGGTTTGTGGTGTTCGGCTTTATCTGTGCTATGTCCTAAGATGGTGGCCTGGGGAGCAGTGGAATAGGAGACTGGGCAGCTTTACACACTCTGCTCCGACAACTGTGTGTAAAAAAATCAAGTATTTCCTCAGGGCTCATAAAGTGGAATATTCATTACCACTCACTCTCGCATTTTTGAAGCAAAGGCTTGAACATGTCACTATTTCCGCTTTGCATTCATTTGCTGCACTGTTTATTAGAACAATGAAACAGATATAGGAAAATTATTGCACAATGCTGATTACTAAACAAAGGAGAGATGTTGATCTTTGCGGAGTAAAAACTTTATTATGTTGGTGTTATAAAAGATGTTGTCTCCACAGGTGACAAATCTCACACATTGTCAAAGGGGGATGGCAAGGCGCAGGGAAAGATAAAATACCTGCCCTTATCTTGGGGACCTTTTCAACGAGGCGGACTATCACTCAGTATCAAATGACATTAAGTTAATGAGCCAAAGACGCTACAAAGAGCGCTAGGGAGCGAATTAGCTGCCTGGCTAGCTTATGTCTCCCATGGGGGTGATGAGTGAACAGAGGTGTGACTGGTTAAGAGATCTTAATCGGTGCCAAACTCAGCGCCCAGGCTAACCCGTGGGAAATCACACATAGAGCCTAACAGCATCGAAGGCTGCGTGGCCACTGCCAAAACATCTCGCTCCTTTTAGCATGGAGGTGATAATGAATCTAACACCTTCAATTCACCTTAAAGCAATCACATTGGGCGGACAGGTATCAAACCAAGAGGGGAACAAAATGTAAGAATGAATTTGTGTATACTCGTAAATAAATGTTGTCCTCACTCCTATGCACTCTTCCCCTATAACAAAACTTGATGGGACTGAGACAATGCAGAATTTAGAGCAGGGCTCTTTTATTTTATTTTATTGAGAAATAGGTAATGGACCGTCCCCCAGACCACTTTTTCAAGTGGTCCCGGAATTCTTTGGTTTAAGTGTCACTGGCAAGGCTACAGTGTGTGCAGACTGCACAGCACGGCACTCACAGCAGTACAGTTGTTGCAGACGTGAAGAGTAACAGAGTGACAGATTTTCCTGTACAAATCCTCTATCCCAAAACATGACATGAGCCACAGGTTTGGCAAAATAAACTAATCTGAGGTGGATTTCAAAAGACCACAAATGAAAAGAATTACTGCTGGCTCTATTGGTATGCTCAACTGTAACGAATACGTTATAATTCAGGACAAGTGAGATCAAATTGAACTGGTGGCCTCCTTCCAGGTTTTCAGAGTACAGGAGGTCTACGTCAAATGGTAATTCATACTATTCATGAAATATGACACAAATCCAGGCACTTTCTCACACCATGTTAAGGCAAGACTGGCAGATGACGGAGGCATTACGCAACAACCCACCATACATGTACATTATTATGGATGTTTCATCATTTTCTATCTATCAGATTACATACAGTGTGAAACTTAGATCTTGTAAGTTTAAATCCTCAGTCGTCTCTGTCCTAGTACGTTTTAAAGTACAATGGGCTCAGCTCTGCTGAAGTGTGTGTGTGTTCAGTTCCACACCATGTCAGCCCTTAATAGACAGGCTAATGTTCCAAGAGGCCACTTGGAGCTATCAACAGGTCCCCTAATGGGCAAGTTCATGTTTACTCTCTCCCCACTGGTCAGTGCTTACTTTGGTGTGCAAAAAAAGTCAGTCACTTCCATCTTTCTCTCATCCCGTCGTCAT
>OMOT01053002.1:0-11504 GCA_900312575.1 Acanthochaenus luetkenii
TGGTGTTGTTGTTGGTGGTGGTGGTGGTGGTGTTGGTGTTAGTATAGAGCAGAAGCAAAATGTGTTGCACCTTCGCAGCTCTCCCAAGGTGCTTGAATTAAGCGGTGAACTGAACTGAGAGAAGAAACTGCGCTACACTCGGTGAACAATTAATTAGGCAAGCCTAATTAAAAGACAATGTGTTTGTGATGAAGGCCATGTTAGCCAAAACGCGTTGGATTTATGATCAAAGTTTCTTCATTCATTTGTTCAGCCAGTCTAGCTGAACTCCTTTTGTTCGCTGGCCTGGGACAGACATGCGGAGAGCTGAGGGGATTTTCATACCACATCCTCCTGTAATTACCTCAGCAATGCCTCGCTCGTTTTCTGTCCCGACACAACCAGGCTATGTTTTTTATTGCTCTCCCTCCCTTTCTGAAAACATTGATTGCACTTGGGATATTCTAAGATTACAATGGAGTGATATCCATACGCAAACACTTTCAATATGTAAAAATATGCAAAGATAGGGGTTGTAAATCTATGCATTCATCATCATTCAACTCGGCAAAATTAGTTTTCTTTTTCTTTTTATTAGTAGTATCGTTTCAAATGCTCCCTATACCTGCAACGGCGCATGCATGTTAAAGGCTGCTGGAGCGTGAAGCGCGATGTGAACGTGCACACAGTGCCATCGTGTGGCGGGCCAGCGTTCTGTGGCGGCGCTACACAACCGTGACGAGCAGCATCCTTGGCAGAGAAGAGGCAAGAGGACCCGAGGCTTTTCAAACAGAGACGCTTCTACTTTACTCTCATCCCACAATGATGCAGCACGGACAGCCTGTTATATATTTGTGATGTTCTTCTATAGTTCTCCTCCAGAGGGAGAGGAGATGAAATATGCTCTTTGAATTCTTTTTTTAAGCACTAGAAAACAACACAACAACACAGACAGATACGCACGAGTGCCTTTGCCTGGGAAATCATGTTGTGATGATAAGACACACACTCTCGCACACGCATGCACACACACGCACACGAACACTACCTTGCTCCGTGTTGGTTGTTTGCTCTCGTTATCAGACTGGTCATCATAGCTCTCAAACTCACTGGAACTCCACCCGTTGTCTGCATCCAGGGGGCCACTGTGTCTCTGAACATCTTCATAGATCATATCCCCTGAAACACACACACACACACACACATATTGCACCATTCTCTGCTGAGACCAAACCAAGACCCTTGGCCGAGGATAGGTGTTCAGAACACACAAACGCACACACACACACTCCTGTCCCTGCTACTAACCGTCATCAGGAGAGAGGGGCTCCTCACTGGGAACGTCATCATAGATCACGTCTGAACTCTCCGTCTGGGGCTGAACTTCAGCCACGCACACCGCTGAGAGAAAGAAAAACAGTCGCTTTGAAGCAGAAAGAGTGGTGCCTCTCTTCGATCTCCTATCTGCCTTTCTATTTGATGGCTGCTCCTAAGCCCCCGTTGTCAGATCATGATATGTATTCCACATTTTCTCCAACAAAACAAACACACACAACTCCACACTACACAGCCTGGATCCTTTCCATAAAGCAGAACACATACAAGACACAGGATCTTCTACCCTCCGGTTAGGAACGTACACCGCCTTTGGACATTTACACGCGTATGGCATCATTTGCATTTGAAGGTCTTCCCAGGTGTCTTGTGCATGTTGCCGTAAAGGCTTTCTGCATGCGAGGCAACATGATTGTGTCCAGCTTGTTTGAGGTATTGACCCATTCTATCTCCGCGCTCGGCAGGATTGGTCATTAACTGCTTTGAGAGTGTTTCAGCCTAATTTAGCTCAGTGAGCTTTATTGATTTGGTTTTAAACTGTGATTCGTCTGCAACACTTTCTTCTAAGCCCCGAACACCAACAATCACTGTTTTCAATTAATCTGACGGGAGATGTGTATTCTGTCATGGATTAGTCAACGGCGCTCTGTCTAAACTTCTAAATAACCTTGGACACAATCCAGGAGATGAGCAAAGAGCAACTCTTCTTCTACAAAAGAGGATTAGTCTCTCTCTCTCTCTCTCTCTCTCTCTCATACACACACACCATTGTGCATTCAGAATAGAGAAGAAGTTTGGGCTATCAGCATATCTGCAAAGTGACTGGGCATCTTGGGAACACGGCTTGTTATTTCAAACATGGTAAACCAGAAGCTCTTTACTGTGTTTTATTACTTTTATCTAACTTTTCTATACAGGGACACAAAAACACTCCAGCAAACTCATTCACAGGTCACACTCACACTGTAGGCAATGAGAACAACACACTGCCATTATGAATATGTTCCCAAGAAAAAGATCATTAGTAAGAAAACTATTTGCAATGTTGTTGTCAGATAATCAAATCACAATGTTCCATGGCCACAGTAGAGGTGAGAAGGGCTGTGGTTGCTTATTATAAACAGGAAATACTTCATTATTCATAATGATTCATGTACGGTACAGTTGGCCAAACGGAAACACTCTCTGAAATGAACAATTGTTTATCCAACTATACATTATTTACTGTAGCCTGGTGTTTGAACCACAACTAAAAGGTATCAAATGTAAAAGCATGAATGCTGGACAGTAATATGCTTCAAAGTGCCGACAGTAAACGTCAACTCAGTCTCAGAAACTCTAAATATTCATTTTAATATGTTTTTTTACTTATCAAAGTAGTCGTAGAAGTAGTAGCTTGTGTTTTTTGGTTTTCTTTTCTGTATTGATAGAATTTACTATCGTTGTTCTATTCAAATCAGTTGAAATATACTGTGCACTTTCAAAATGACAGCATAGGCCCAGACCGCAGAAGAGTAGGACATAAAACATGGCATGCAGCATTGCAGGGCCCCTTCAAGAGTCTGGTTCCTGAGCCACCTTCAAATAACGACGGCACTGCTGACTGAGTCCAAATCCAAAAGCAATTTTCCCTCATGGAAATGGTCCTCTATTGATCCCCATCCGGAATTAATTGGATTCATGTTATGTCCGTGTAGAAATCAAATCATGGCGGAGAATGTGTGCGCGCGCGTGTCTGTGTCTTGTGTTTGCGTGTGTGTGTGTGCATGCATGTACCTGTGTGTGTGTGTAGAAATCCATGACCACAGGCCCATAATATGGTTTTCTTGCCACCTTTGATCAAGGTCAGCAGATGCAGTGTGCCATGCTAACAAAGTACGGGTCGAAAATGAGTATTGTGACTGTCATCATTACAGCGTGATCCTCGGTGGTGTTTCTCAAACTCTGGGGACCCAAATGGTTTTCTCTTGAATCTCTCTACGATGGGAGCTCTCATACCTAAGCTTTTATAAGCCTGGGTCCCAAGGCAAGCCTAAGTTTAATCAGTTTGGGCTGAAATTGAACCCTTGATCTATGCTACGAGATGCATCGCTTTTCTGTCAGTGTAATTGAGTTCTGTACCTTCAGAGAGGTCCCTCGGGCTGGAGCTCTCCTCGACGCTCTCTTTGCTACGGTCCCCTGAATCGGCTCGCTTCTCCACAGCCGACGGCTCCCCGGGAAGCTCCTGAAGCTCCTCTACCGCGGAAGGGGCTGAGGTACTGGGCTCGACCGCTGCTGAGGACCTACAAGGTACCCAAACATCGGCAGAGTTCAACTAACACCGGGAGTTAGTTCATTTCAGTGAGAGGAAGGGGAGGTAACGTGGCTGGATGTGGGAGTCTGGATAGTTCTCTGCTGTCCAAGCATGGAGACGCATACTCCCTTAGAGTCTGATACAACCCACATTGCTGTTGTCAGATGGAAAATATATATATATATATTTCAAGGCAACTTTTGGGGAATGTATTTCGAACGGGCAGACCTTGTATTTTTGAAAACATCTTGTGGTTTTTTGAACGGGCTTCAAGGACCCTTGGGTCACGAAACCTGCCTACCTATTAGAACATCTCTACGGGTGTCGACTGAAAACATGGAAATGATCAGAATAAGAGTTTGGAGGATCTTTTTAAATGATTTGTGCCCAACAATGATCTGCTCCTCTTTGCTGCATTTCTTTCCACTGAGGTGTTATAGCGGTGCTGACTTCAGCTGCATGTTCAGCTAGTGCCAGTTTGCTTATTCAGAAGAAAAAATACAACCATACCTGCTGCTTGTTACCTGCGCGTTACTCAGTTGCCCCTGAGCTCTGTCAAATCACTATCCGTCAGGCCCACAGCTTATTATCATCACCGCTGGCTTTTTGAATGAAAACTTGCCCCGAACTAGCTACTGAAAACACATTCTGACATCACTGAGGAAAATCTTGTTGACACAGCCATCACATGGCCTGTGTTGACGCTGCCATAGAGGGGTTGTCCTCCCCCACATGACTGATAACATGACAGGGTCTGAAGAGTAGGGAGGGGCCCGTCTACAGTCATTAAATCTATCCTGCAATCCTCAGCAATCCTCAGCAGCAGCAGAAGTCGATCAGAGTGATGAGCATCCAGCAGATAAGCAAGAAATGCCAGGAGAAGCTAAACGCGTGCAAAAGCCATAGTTTGATGGTGTTGGGGGGGGCAGTCTCGCCGTCTCCCTTTACTTCATCGTGGTCATTCAACAATCCTGCAAACCGTTATCTTCCCCTTGTATGGTGCGGCAACAAAGGCATTAGCAAACACTGAAACAGACCAGAATGTGAACCTCGCATTACAAAGTAGAGAGAGACAAAACTATACCCAGAGCAGACCTGGGTCATCAAACATCACAAGGAGATCATTACTAGCATTACTTTTACCCGACATGTAATACTGAATGGGTGGGATTTACCACATGAGGACAATTTAGTGTCAGGAAAGTTATCAATAAATGGAAAAGTGTAATAAATTGACTTTCAAATGCTTTGTTGGGATTGTCTAAAGTGGGTTAAGACAAATAAGAATGATTTATAGATGCACAGTATCATGTTGCATACAATATTAGCATGGATGGTCCCTGGAGGAATCCAACCCGACGCCCTAGTCGTGTTAGTGTCATGCTCTAACATGCTTGCGTTATGCGGGCCCACCACCTGTCAGGAAGCAGATTTAATGCTCTGCCTGCAGAGCTACAGACAGTAGTCACTTGGTTACGGCAATGTCAAGCTGCAAAGGACTGCAAAGGATTACTCCGTTGCAGTCCCTACGATGTTGGATCACTCATCTCATTGTAAAGAACAAAAAGGATCTCAAACCATGTGAAAACTAAATAAAAAGCACATCTATCAAAATGTCTTAGGACGAACCGATCCTCAAGCCATTGTAATTGTTTACGCTGGAAAAAGATCAGAACCAGGACAATAACGATACCGCTTGTTTGCGTGACTTTATGCATCCGTGTCACGTGTGCGTGATTCGAGCGGCGGTGTACAGATCCAGGTATATCTCTGCAAACCCCGTTCCCGACGTATCTGTGCCCAAAAGCCTTGGTGAGTCATGTGGAGCTCCAGAAGAGAAGCGGGAAATCATTTCTCTATGCAAATGGCGCAGCCTGGGGCGTAGCACAGCCTACAGTGGGAGCTGCCTGAATGCAAATCTCACTCTTACATCTGTTTCCATTCCCTTCAGCGACTGTGCCGGGGCCACACTGCCTGCCACAGCTCTACCTGGGTCGCCCCCCCTGGTCTGCACTGGGAATAGCTGTTCTTCATGACTGCACAGGCATTGTGCTGACCATACTGATGGCGCTCCGGTTGTCCTCGGGTCACAAAACACCCCCAATAAACAACTGCCCACTCCTCCTCGCATCAAACCAGTCCCACTATGCGCCTGGCATGACTGCCCAAAGTCATCCAATCCACGACGGACTCCAATTAGACGGCACTCGCAGAACTTGGCTCGTGGCGTCTCATTATATTTGCTTTCTGGCACGTGGGTTGTACACTTTTGCCATTTTGCTTTTCTTTCGCCTCCACAGCACATCCAACGAAGGGAAAAGATGTGGTTGTGAAAAAGTGCGCTGAGCTAAGTTAATACGCGTTTTTACGAGTAAGGCTAAAAGTATAACGTTCCGTAAGACTGCGAAAGGGTCAAAAAGGTGAAGTCGCACACAAAAAGACTAAACCACGTGGGTGAAGTAAAGTATGTGTGAGGTTACAGCTGTGTACATAAAACGGAGGCGCAGAAGCCAGGTTGTCATGGCGTCTTTTGTGTGGCGTTAGCTCCTTTCAACGCATTTAATGAAAACGATCCGCGAAGGAGCGGAGCGTGTGAAAAACCCACATTCCCGCAATAACAAGTGCAAAGTAATTTAGGCAATATTATTGTAAAACTGCTGACAGACTTTACACCTTGGTGGTGGAAAATGCTATTGATAGCTCTTCTTTAGAAGGCAGAGTATTGACTAAACCGAGGTGGAAATGTGCACTCAGCAGAAATATCCCTGTGTGAGAAATCGCAGAGACCTCCCTGTGACTCACACACACACACACGCACACACACACACACACAGACACACACACACACATGCACACAGATAAAGCCCTCTTTTCAGCACAGGAAAGCCCACAGGAATCCAAGCCCTGAAGTCCCCTATCGGTAGAGGTTTCTCAGCACACTTCCTAGAGCCCCAGGCAGGGGGCCTACCGTGCTTCATCCTGGGGGCCAGAAGGGCTGATGACTGACGATAATAAGTCATTTGTAAATACTTGAATCCCTAGTCTGGTCTGTAGTTGACCCTGACCTTCCTGTGAAGGGGGGCAAGCAAAGGAGATCATTCCCCCACAGGGATCAATAAGGTATCACGTTATCCTTTGCTGTGCACTATCCTTGGAGCAAAACGTCTTGTTGACTATGAAAGATGCTGCACTGCATAATACCAGGGTTGGGGGTCAGAGCCTTTATTCTCAATAACTGATCTATACATGGAAGAAGAAACTTCTTTGAAGATTTATTTCTTTAGTTTCCAAATATTGAAGGAAATCTTCCTGAAACAAAGTGAATTGGCCCTAACCCTGAATATTATAGTGTACACAAAGGATGCCATATTGTTATATTGTATGCAGCATCATGATTGGGTAATCCTGTGACTTCCCTCTAAAACTGCATCAGCAACACTTGGCATTACCATCACTGTGGGTGTGGCATGCAATCGGGCAATGTAAATGATGTACAAATACGATACGAGGCAAGATCACATTATTTTTATACAGTGTCTCAGACACAATGATACAACACTGATGGGATGGTTGAGTTTGTTTTCTCCATTTCCCTTCAGTTCATCCCATATTGTGAAAGGAATCAGAGAGCAGAGGGGCAACTTACCGGCTGGATGACTCACTAACTGGAACATCTGTCAGAATGAGAAGAACATGAACCGTGAGACAAATAGTTCCAGGGCAAAATGAAAAACATGTTTGGAAAAATTATATATATATATGTGTATTTTTATATATATAAGTGTGTTCATGAGTTCGCATTTTCTTAACTTTTTCTTTCATTGACATTCTTTCATACACGGTAGATCTTTTTTTTTTAAACCTAAAACTACATATTTTATAGCATTATTAACTTCATTTTTCACACTTCTATCATATTTGCTTACAGTGAAGATACAAGTATTGAACGCTGTTAAACAAACGCCATGATCCATTTCCTTTGGAGACGCACTATGTAAGCACTATGTCATCTGGCGTGGGAGGACTCCGAGTCCCTTGCTCACTCTGCCGCTCTCAACCTGCTGCTGGTTGTGTAACAGGCCTCCATTGCACATCATTATCAACACCCAGAATTCCCCTACGCATCGCCACGTCCCACTTAACGGACTACCACGCAAAGACGAGGCTTAAATCTCCCTCGTTCTCTGGGGGTATAATTACCCAGGTAATAAATATATCATACTAATATCTACATAACGTCATCTAGTGTGTGGCTATGGGAAACTGACATGATGTCAACTGAAGAAAAAGCAGTACGTTTACATCGTAGAGCTGCTCATCCAAAGCAACTTGTTGCACAGTGGCTACGCAGGCAGGGGTGCAGTGTCTTGCTCAAGGACACTTTGACAGGACACATAACCCGTGACGTTTTGGTTACAGGACGGTAACGCTAACGCCTCACAAGGCAAAACCGTCAGTGGTCATTTATCTCTGAGCGTAAAAGTCAACTCCATGACAATATTTATACAAGTCCACGACCATCGGAGTTCATTTAACACATTTAGATGGTGAGTGAACAAACGACTCTCCAATCAACACAAATAATTATCACAGAAAAATCAAGACTTATCAACCCTGGAAAGTTGGTTGTGTACCTGTACTGGAAGCAGAAGCCGCATCCGTGGCGGGATTTGCCTCCTGTCCAGCAGGAGGCGATGTTCTGGGAAGGTGTGCGTTATTGGCGGTTGTGTTTGATACGCTGTCTTGTGTTTCACGGTCTTTCTTTGTGGAGGACTGGACAGGCTTATTCCCCGTGGTCAACTGGACAGCTGAGTCAGAGCAGATCCCTTTCGTGTCTTCCTGAACGTTCTCCTCGTCAGTGCTGGCCTCAAACTCAAACTGTTGCCCTTGCTCCTCATCCTCCTCTTCCTCATCCTCCTTCTGTGGTTTCTGGGGCGTCACAGTCGACATCATCTCTGCAAAAGAAGCAAAGTAAACAGGTCCGCCTCCAGCATTTGAGGAAAAAGTGACACCCACGATCACAAAATGGTTGATACCCCAGAATTAAAACAAACGTTGGTATTAAAGGATAGTAGGTAACTTTGGTTGACAGAAAGATAACGCTTGACTGAGTCCTCTACATATTAGAGATATTGAATAATGACCTTCAGGTGATGATTATTTTTCCCACAAGGATATATATAGTATTTTGGAACAGTGCAAATACTGATCCAAAGACAGTGATAACGTTATAGCTCTTATTTCATTCTGCATCTTAAGCAACTGCCATTAATATGAATCCAGCGGTTATTGCTTAAACATGAATATGTTACTTTGGGAGTATTAGCATTAAACTGGTTGTTTTCACTTTCATCCGACACTGGCTGAAGATGAAAATCAGTGTTGTGCAAAATCACATTTACACTGTAATGCTCTGAGGAAAGCACTTCAGAGCCAAAACTATGCTAAGAGTCAACTTCTTAGCTTAGGTTTGTGTTACTTCATACAGTGCAGCTTCATACAGCTTTCTAAACAAACGCAACAATTTGAAACAGTTTGACTACTTACATGAACTAAAATGACAGTAATTTAATTACCATTTTCCAGGTGCAAAGAGAGAGAAACGGAGAGAAGATTACAATCGCAGCACTATAAACACAACACATGGCAGGGAGAAAGACTGTTAGCTAAATGAAACTCATTAAGTTATCTACATTCATTTTAGACTGATTAGAACATGTGCTCTAACCTCAATTATCTAAAAGGCTAATTTCATCATGTCTAATCTATGAAAACAGGTATGACGGCAGTGTGGACTTTTCAGGAATCAATTAAAAAAATATGATTTGCATAAATGCATTGCAAATCCAGGCGCATTTGCAAATATATAATGTGTTCTGAAGGGCCATGGAACTCACTCAACAAATAGATGGGCATGTACTGTACATTTTCAGTTCTAATCAAGCAACAACAGCAAAAACAGCGATATATTCCACGGTACACAACACCCCAGGTCTTAATTAGCAGCGCACATGAATTGTTTAAACATTACAAAATAATTGTCTTTTTATTTACGCGGTCATTTCACTATGATGTACAGGCTCTGATCCTGTGGAAGCTAGTGTGTACCATCCTAAACCCCACTGACGTCTTGCACTGCAGCATCTGCTTTGCATTTCGATTAGTGCTGAACTGTTTCCTATGCTGAAACATTCCTGGGCCTGATAGGGCCGTTTGCTGGGCTCCTCTGGGAGATGACAGCATGCAAATGGGGAACGCCAAACATGAGCCGGCTGTGCGGGAAAAAAAACGGCTTTGAAAACACGAGGATTGCGCAATTTTACTGTCAGCCCCGTATCCTTTAACCTGGATACAAGGTCTATCACGATGTCAGTTACGGTTCTAGAGGCGTCGTTATCTTTTACAACTGCCGTCTGACAGCTGAATGTGGTCATGATGTCAGTGTTAGGGCGGTGAGGAATACTGATGCCTTGGAATCCAGAGCAGGCGCCATATGTGTTTAAGGAGCCTTTAAGACAGGATGAGCGACAAGTAAAAGTTACGGCAAAGTAAAACAAAGAGGCCCCATTCCTTTGGGAATAAATTCTCAGCCTATTTACAAGTGCGTTCTCCCTGCCGTGGACCCGGTCCCCTCCTCTGTACCACAAACCCATTGGTCCAATCAACAATGGGTCTTTTGTGGAGGGAAAACCCTCAGTTCAGCCTCAGAAAGCATTGTTTCTACATTCGTCACCGCGGCGCTGGTTAGCTCACAGGTCAGTCGGGACCATGGCCGCCGTATGTGGCGTGGTGGAGACAGAGACAAACCAGAGGGATGAATGAAAGTTCAACCAACCTCATTCAAAGCTCAAACTAGAGTCAGAGGTGTTCCACTCTAAATACCCGTCTCCGAATCAAAATGACGGGTATTTAACTTTGTGAGGGAAGGCGTTTGGACAAGCCATGAAAAAACACTTTGGCCGTTCTTGAGTGGAAAATCGGTCGCATCGCAGAATAGAGATGAATCCAACTCCTACACACCCTGTGCCTGACCTACATAGAGCTCAGAAAACTCTCCTGCTGGGCGCCAAAACGCGGTAATGAGCGGAGAGATGGTGCATGTGTACGGCGGGAAGTGATGTATGCGTAGTGTACCTTAACCAACATGCATAATCACCATTTTTAAACGTTACAGGCTGTTATGTGGCGCTCCGCGGCACACACAAGTCATTTTCTGTGCACTGTGCTGTAAAGTGTCGACCAATCAAAATCCTGGCCTGTCTTGCAATGCACATTTTATTCTCATTTGTTTGCACGTCCCACTTCATGTTACTATTTAACACTTCTGGTTAGATGCCAAGCTACATTTCGTTGTCATATTTCTCTGTGACGATAAAGTTGATTCTAATCTAATCTCTCTTTCTCGCAACTCCCTTATTTCCAAATTGTATTTTATTCAACGAAGCAGAAAATATCTAAAAATGCTTTTTTAAAGAAAATGTATTGAAATCACAGGATTTATGACCATTTGATACAAGAGTTGCATTGTATTCGAAGCCTTCGGTGGAGTTTGCTGAATTGTGCCGAGCTCCGTGTGAAGTCCCAGCCACCGATTTACAATGTACCGCGTTGTCCGGCTGCAGGCGAGCCTTCACAGCCATCGGTCAGTGGGAGTCGGGCATATCAATAGACAATGGCAGAGAGCAGCAGCCGGTGATGACTGAAGAGACAGCGTTGGAAATCTAACAGAAAGTCAGAGAGAGCGGCCCTATTTTAGGCCTTTCCTTAATGGAAGATGGCACACAAACGACCACTACAGACCACCGGACAACTACAGACCACCGTTGCCGTGGACAACGACAAACAGTGCCATGCAGACACAATACTGCCTCTACCATTCCTTCCTCCTTCAGTTAGT
>OMOT01053005.1:0-10953 GCA_900312575.1 Acanthochaenus luetkenii
GGGGGGGGGGGTTAGCATGTAGCATGCCTAGCTCCAGAGGTCACCACTCGCCACTGGATCACAAAATACTATTCAGATGTATTGTGGGTGAAGTGACCCTAGTTGTGTTTCTGAACAAAGTTGATGAATGATATAGGCATCAGACCTCCATGTCTGTTGCATCTGGACAGCGTGCTTAAGCACTGAATCACACTGCAGCCCAACAGTAGGGTCTCTCATAGCGACCGGCCGCATGGGAAAATACCTCTGTGGTATTGGAGCTGCAACATGTACGGTATGTCGGTTTCATCTCGAGATAATAGCTTAATTGTTTCTTTCTTCTTTTGGTTAGTCACATCCTTCATCTCTTTCTCTCTCTTAGAGTGTCATTTGGCTCTCAGGTCTATGTATGGGAAGACATACAACACACCATTCATAGAACAACCAATTTGGACTTGGGTGATAATCCTGAAAGGAATTGAGATGAAGGGAGAAAGGGTCTATAATATTTATGCAAGGTTTAAAGTTGGGGTGGTGGTTCAGCTTCACTGGGCCCCACAAGAAGGAGCCCTCCTACTGTCCCCCAAGTCCCTCCAACTCAAAGCTCGGTCATTGGCTCCTTTGTGTCTCATCCATACCTTAGATCCAGAGTTCACTCGGTTTCTTTAAATGGAGGCTCTGGGTTTGGGCCTGAAAATTGAATCACATTAAAGGAATTTCAACCATAGTCGGTGTTATTGTGTGGAGACGAGGCACCGTGTCCATGCTGTGTGTGTGTGTGGGTGTAAAATCTTCTCATCCAAACATCTGTGTGGAGATGGATAGCGTCGGGACTCATAACTTTGGCTATATTAACACATGAAAGGTAGAGAGACTGCAGGAGGGCTATTTTAACCATTCATAGAGGCCCCTCTATTAGCCCCCCATTCATTCTCAAACAGACACACATATGCCGCTGTTATTACACACCGCACGGTGGTCACTTTCAACATCCGTCGCAATAACAAACTCTTCAGAGACATTCGGGTGAGTAATTTTGTCATAATTGTGATTAATGTTCTGGCGGGTCAATGGCAGTGTAAAGGCAATTTGCAACACTCAGTGGCCCCCTACACACAATCAGCGAGTCATTTACAAATCATTACTAGGGATCTTTCAGAACAAGAGTGTGCACTTGCGATAATGTGCAACGGGTCATCTGATCTGGGAACAGATATGACTGTGCTAATGTTTCCCTCGGGGACCGTGATTTTGGTGCACACGCTGCTCCGGGGCAGTGGCCTGGTCTGGGACAGGGGGTAAATAACAACAGTCAGGTCAGGGGGAACCATGAGGGGAGCTCTGGTTGAGAGAGAGCAGTAGCCCCGGATACACTCACCTCCCTGACACACACACACACACACACACACATCCACACTCCAAGGTATTATAGCATTTTGTTGATGGAGAGTTATTGGAACAAGATGGAATATAACCTAAGAGAACATTGTGAGAGGCCCAGTGTTTATTTACAGTAAATGTACTGTGGGCAGTTGAAATGATATATGACTTTATGAGTCCTATATTATTAGGCCTCTCTTTCTTAGATCCAACACTGCGTCAAAACTAATGTAGAAGAGAGGGGCGTCCTAGTGGATCAGCAGACTAAGGTTCATACCATGTTCTCGCAATGTTGTTGGTTTTTAATCTTTAATCTAATCTCAACCAATCAATCACCAGCTGATTTGAGTTTTCCACGGTAGTCTCCACACTGACTAACAGCTCATTAGGCCCAGTGGAAAGGATAGTAGAGATGGACCCTATGCAAATGTGACTGCAACACCCAGATAATAGCCTGTTATCCCTTATTATAGGAGTCTAAAAATGCCAGAAACACAATATCCAGGGAGTCAGCAGACACAATAATAATAATAATTAATAATAATTTTCACAAACATGTTTGCCTTTTGCTTCTATGTGGGAAGAGCAATGACTTTAGGGAAGGCAGTTAGTATAGTAAACCAGAGAGCATTTTTCATGTACATTGGAGCATAAGCAAATGTGATCAGATGTCCACTGCACCACAAAATCCCGAAGAGCATCAGATCTGTCTGTAAGCAGAACCCCATTCCGCCAGTGCAAACGATTCACAAAGTTTAAGATCACAAGCTGCTCGGTAATTGGCTTAGTAATAGTCTTCAATTGCCTCCGAGAGATCATTGTGTCGCAGCACTTTACTCCTCCGCGGTCTAACCACAGTGATGCGGGTGTGTCTCTGTTCCGACCGCTGAATAAGCATCGGAGGGCAATTTTCCTGATCCCTTGACATCCTGGTGGTGACAAACTATAAGGGCTGTTAAACTGCTGTGTTCAGCTGCCAGCACGACTAGAGGTATAGAGCCATGGCAAAGTTAATCGTCCTGGAGTAGAGTTAGGAGGTGACATCACACACACACACACATACATATGCACTACAAACCCATGGACACACACACACACACTCACGTACACACAAATAAAATTGACCTAGGTTAACTTTTCCATCTTATAGGTTTTTATTAAAAAACTGATCCGACCGGGGAGACTAGTGTTCACTGGGGCTTTCGTTGAGTGGCTTTTCTATGACCCCTGTTACACTCTCATGCACATGCTCATATACACACACATGCATACTAAAATTTAATATTTTCCTGCTCAACTTTTCATGATGAATAACCACTCAATGGAGTTCCATTGGTTCAATGGTCGCACATCTGGGACCCTTTAGAGCTAACGATGGAGGGAACATGTAAGTCAAATGAGCACATATGCTTCCCCCGTCCTTTATTTCGGTCTCATTCCTTGCATTTCACGTGACAAATCTTTATTACTCCGTCAAGGTGTCTGTTCTTTTGTCTGGCATTGTGGCCGAACTCAAAACCCCAGTGGAGTTTTGAAGCCAATGCTGAATATGAATTTCATATGGCTTCTCGTGTGTTGCACATTCCATTGCCATTGAGCAAGCTCAATATAGGGCTGGTTGCACGGCCCATAGTTGCAGAGGAGCCTGCTGATTTCACCCGAACAGAGGCTTGCAAAACACATTTACCTCACTCTTAAACTCAATTGGTTAAAATTCTGTGAGTAAGGTGGAGGGGTGAGTCAGTGCCGTTCAGATCTACCTGTCTCTCAGGCTAGGAGTGAGCATGTCTGTGGTGCGTTTAGTCAGGCCCAGTGCCCAGCTACCCTCCAGCATGACACTGAAGAAGATCACCCATGCAAATCTGCCAATAGTTTTTGTGTTATTTTGTTCTGTTCCACCTCAGTAAACTTCATGTGCAGATGATAAGCTGCACAAGTATTAGTCCCCTCACTTTAACACATTTCATTTATTTTGCCTTGGTGGCGTGTGTTTTAACTTGATTGGTTGAAACATCTTTATTTTGTATGCTGTAACTGTTTTGTTTCTGAAACACAACATGTTTTGCATGAGGGAGCTAGCTGTGCAAACAACGTTTGATGTTTTTGGTCAGAGCGAGACGTACTATTTTACATTTCCCATTTACAAGGAAATGTATTGTGCAAATAAAAGTATTTTTGGTACCTTTTACACCCCTTTTTACAACACCTTAAGCTTCCTGGCACCAGCCACACCACCTGCATAGTTTAACTGGTGAGTGTTGGCAGTGATCCCATGAACACAATGAGTTATGAACTAATACAGACAACTGCTATGCATTAGAGGAGATATCATATTTATACATGTGCCTGTGCAACTCACATTCCTCTCCTTCTGTTCAGCAAAAGAGCGAGATCACCAGAGTGACACAGGTTACATACTGTAAGTAGATCATCCGCACGTATGAAGAAAAGGCAAATGACATTGGGGCTATTTGTCTTTAAATGTTTAATCAAAATATACTGGGTGAACAAATATTCAAAAAATATATAAACGTCTATGTTTGGATACAAACAGTTAACATATGGGAACAGGAAAATCTGTCATCTGTAGGAGTGATACTATGTCACATGATACAAGCTGCCTGACAGAATAATCTTCACATTATTGGGGGAGAGAGATACAACCTGTTGCTACCTGTAGATTACTGCAATTGTATCTAGGTTTATCAGTTCATTCAGTTACTACATCTGGCTCATTTCCATTCCACGTTGTGGCACCAGAGCTAAATCCGTGGCTTCATCTCTACCAAAAAGTGCTGCTCCGTCTGCTTTTATCACCTTTAAATGGGACTTCAAAGCTGATCAGTCAACATGGTACAATGTGTCGTGGGCCGTCATTTATAGCCCGTTATCTCTCCCTGGTGTTCCAGTCAGCGGGCCGCTCTCACCACATATACTACCGTGCTCCGCCTCACATACGCCCTTAGAGGAAAGTTAAAAGTTCATCCCTTTTAGCTCTAATGTTTTCCTAATGGCCACTTGTTGAGTTAATGGCTAAATAACAAGCAGGATCATTGTCCTTGCCTTTCATTTGCCCTTATGGGTAAAGCTAAACACATGTTCTCACATCAAAGCCTCAGATTGCCCCCCCTGACCGACTAGTACAGTAACATGATGGCAGCTGCATGTTGGCCCTTGAACAGCCTCCTCTACACGTATAGGGTACAGAATGTAAATCTGTGGTTCGGTGGTCTGCCTTATCTGTGGTACAGTAGCTGCAGGGCTCCGTACGGAAATTATAGATGAGTTGCGCAAAGTGTTTGCAAACATCTCAAAGAGCCATCCTGTTTCCCTTAACTGAACTGTGGAAGAGGAGAGTCGGGCACTTAGTCAGTGTGTGTGTGTGTGTGTGGGAGTGTGTATATTTATGATGAAAATGCTTGTAACGCATAGGAAAATGTATATAAAAATAGTGACCATGACATTTAGAAGAATACCTTTTACTGATCAACTGTATTCTTACATTGAAGTGATCAATGGATGAATGGCTCATTTGTGAAAGTACAGTTCCTTCATATACATGTCTGGATTTAATATAATATATGGATGCATAAGGGTACAAAAATATAATATTTGCATAATATTAATTTTACATATGACAAGGAAACTCATAATGAATAGGTGATATGACCCATGCTTTAAACGTTACAAATGTAGCTAGACATTTCATTGATTAAAAATAACTGAATAAAAACAGAATGATAAAAAATGATATTAGTGAGCAATACACTAAGAGGCTTCTGTAAATTTGTTGTTGACAAATTAATACATTGGATATAAAGTGCATTGCTATCTGTACGACAGTGGTAGGTAGTCAAGCCCATGTACACCTCTACTTATTTCCATTACTAGTACTACTACTACAACTACTACTACTACTACTACTACTGCTGCTAGTATTACCATTGCCACTAAAACTAATATAGTACTTTATCTACTGATGTGTGAACTGAGTTCCAAATCATAGCCTTCTATGGACATTCAAACCGAGTGGTCAGTTGGCATCGGGTGGTTTTCCCTTATTTCATACAGAATACAGCGAACATGGCTTCATCTTTTTAACACTGTCTTACTCAATTAAAACTGTTCGGGATCCAGATGTTCAGCGATTGTCACAGAACAAAAAAGCTGAGACGTTGAGTAACATAGTCACACAATCACAGAACAGTTCAGGAAATACTCTAGCTGTTTGGCATCATCATTTCCATGACAAAAACATTCTAATTGCCATTTTTACCAGGATCTCATATGGTTTTGGGGTAGTTGGCACCCACTGAAATTCCAACATCATGGTGCCGATTAAACGGGAACTTTTAAATAAAACTTGGCAAACTCTGTGGCTCTGCCCTGTATTTACTTTTCAGGAAACAAATGATACATTGTTGCTCATTGTTTTGTACAAGGAGATGCAATGGTACGGATTAGTTGTAATAAATCCACATTCTCCGCTCAGCTGACCGCTAAAAGTCTCCAGCTCGTCAGTTTCACAGACCTGTGCCTCTTTCCCCAAGTGAAGCGGAACGACAGCAAGGTGGGTGGTGAGCCGTGCTTGTTGTGGTGAATACCCGCTCCCTCTCGCTAACCTGCGCCACTCCCCCGCACACGCTGACCCTGGGGTCGTCCACACACTACGTGCTAAATGACAGAGAGGCCAGGGGGACGAGAAAAGCTCCAAAAATAGCTCTTTACTGTTGAAGTCCAATAACAAAAACGTATGTACATCATAGTTATAAAAACATACACTCACACAGATATAATTGCACTTTGCAATAACAAACAGGAGTATCTATATAAGTGGTGAGAGCGGTGATGGCGAAGACGGTGACGGTGATTGGCGGCCATGGCGGTGAGCTGTTGGTTGGTTCCATGCTAATGGCCGCAGCATGGCGGGCAGGATAAGTGCTGTATGACATACCAGATGAGCCCACATTATACATGTTACATATCTGTGATGATGGTCCAAATCCTCAGCGGTGGCTCAGGAGGATCTCTGCAGGCTTTCTAGTTGCCCCGTCTGGATTTCTTCATCCTGGAAGACGGAAGTACAGTTGACATGAGTTTTACCAGGGATAAACTGAAGACTATGATGTACTGCCATAGCATATAACATATTTGGCTATGACTATTTATTCTACAAATCTGGTTGCTGGCTGCAACATAGATGGGACACCCCTGAACTGAGCACCAAGAAGAACACAGACATCACCGAAGATCATTCTTGGCTTGAAAATTAATGAGTTTTTGTTCAGCCATGACTGGATGCCAGAGTTAAATGGAAAAACTCGAATAAAGGCAGCTGCTGCAACTTTGCAGAGCCAAAAGACTTGTTTGAGTCCTAAACTCCACCACTGCACATATATTTAAATACACTATTATTCCCATTGAAGGCATAGCTGATGAAGACTGCGATATACGGTTGGTTTGACTACTGTTGACAAAATGTACTTAAGTCGCTTTGGACAAAAGCGTCTGCTAAATGCTGTAATGTGATGTAATGCAATGTACACTTTAATGATTGACCGTGGAATAGTAGATAGCTCTGCTGGCTAAATGTTTAACCACAAATCAATTAATACAAAATGGTAAGTATAGTCTTATTCCCCAGACAAAAGGGCAGCATAAATTGTTACTTAGGCATGTGTACATTTCCACACCTAGTGAATAAGTGAGTCGTCGTCCCCCTACATTGAGACTGGAAAAACATTAGAGTAGGTCCATTCCATTGTAAATGGCCATTTGCTACTCTCTACCTGGGCTGTTTTGTTATGCAGAGGACCGGTTCACACCTTTACCTCTGCAAGACAAGGGCTCTACAATCATCCCTGAGACAGACCGTCTGACTGTAGGCGGATGAGTCAGTGATACTGGGTGTGCACATTTCTAAGCCCGGCGCTAGATAGCGCTCAACAGATGTTAACATTCTCACCACCAACTGGCTCAATGATCGCATTCAAGCGTTTTTGTATAGGAGCTGGCATGCAGTGGTTCGTTGATGTAGAATGGTAGACAATCCACCAGTACAGTACCAAAGCTCATCATTTGCTCCCATAACGACACAGGTTATCACTCGGCCTCCACTCCCACTTAGTCACGTACCGGCATGTTCCAGGTTAGGACCACAAAATAAATTGGCCAATTAAGAGCTGTCACTCTCACAATAGGGCTACTGATAGGGGGAAAACAAATGCTCAAATGTGCATTTGCATTCCCGCTCTCTCTAAATGTTCGTAGAGTGGTGTAAGTGATTTTACAATGCGGTTCCTCCGGGCTATTCATACGTATGCAGTTTCAGTAAAAGGTAGACGACTGACAGCAGACACCAGAACTATGTATTGCAGCAACCGCACATAATCCATAACCACAACCAGGCTGATTTGTAGCCACTTACTTGCTGATAGCGCTCTTCAGGTATTGCTGCAGCCATCGTATCTCTGGGTTAATGCACACCTCTTTTCTGGTCTTCAGCTTGGCACTGATGAGAGGCGGGAAGGAAAAAAGAGTTGAGTATATGCCATAGATAGACCGTAGTTACAGAGATGCAAAGTCAGTGACATCAGGTATGTGGTTTTAAGAGCATATCTTATTCTTCTGCGATTTCCCCTTAACAAACACGGACACATTGAGGCTGAGGAGTCCATCCTGCAACATATGGCTATTGGCTACTTTCTAAATCCAGAATAACCCTGTGTGGCTATTTACAGAATGGGTCAAGACTGGATCATATGTCTCTATGTGGGAGATCGTGCATCCTTCAGTACACGTTTCCTATTCTTGAATAACTCTAAATATTTGGTCGGTGTGCGTCCATGTATCTTTTCCACCCGCTCCTTAGATATAGGTCTCCCTGAACTTTTCATGACTGTTTTATAAAACTGTATTGAGTTTTTGTTGTTGCTAATTTTCATCTGTAAATTTGCTCCACACAAGCCATAACACAGAATAAGACCAGACCATAAAGTTACTGCGTGACAAGCAAATGAGAAGCAAGCCCAATTGCTTAATCCCACAATTATTGCTTTCCTGTTGAAAACAAAACTGCATCCAATTTCCATTTTCCTTTCCACGGTCACTTTCTCACACACAAATAAAACACACTTCCTGTGGATGCATCAGTGGGCCTGTGTTAAAGACCTGTATACAACAATTCCGCCTTCCTGTGTGTGCGTGTGTGTGTGTGTAAGAGAGAGCAAGAGAGGCGTATGTGGTGTACACATGCATGCACAGCTCCTTTCTCTGGCCTGTCACCTCTGGGAGATTGATGGTGAGAAATGTCCGACAAGGAAGAAACCTGTCTTCTATACTTCTTTTTAGAGCCAGGGGAGAGAATATGCAATATGTGTGTGTGTGTGCATATGCGGGGGTGGTCCACTGGATGCCAGTGTGTGTGTGTGTGTGTCAGCCAATGGAGTCAGCATGTAATTACGGCACTCACATCACTTGGAAGGGGCAGTTGGGTGTGTGTATGAACTTGAGCTCTCGGATGATGCTTCGGGGGACGTTGACAGTTGAACGGCAGTAGCATCTCTCCACCAGACTAATGGGTTTGGCTGAGGAAGGAAGAACAGAAGAACATAACTAGATACAGCAAAGCATGTATGCATGTAAAGACAGCAATAAAACATAAATTAGATTAGATGAAACTGTTGATTCTCTGGGGAAATCTGGTTTTTGCAGCAGCAGAGAATAGGATAAAGCTAAGAATACGACAATAGAGAGACAATGCCAGAAGTTATTATAACAATAGAAGGTGCTGAAAAAGAATACAGCAAAAGAAACAGGCATTGTAGTTATTCACATCAGATTTACAGACGAACATTGAATACATTAGAACCGGTAACACTGACAAGAATAGCCAACAAGTTTAACTATTGCCATTCAAAAGCATTTTCTTTGGCTTTGTCACTGAATACACACAGGGAACATTTGGCCCACGCAGGCCTATAGGTATACTGGGACTTCACAAACTCGTAGAGTAACACACAACAGTGTATTGTGTGGTTCTTCGTCATACTGATGAATGTGCTTACATTCCCTCGCAACCTTTCAGATCTTTAAATTACAGTAATGTTCGTTGTTGATTAGTGAAGAAAAAACATGTGACTATGGGGTTTTATAAAGGCTATAAAGATACACGACATAACTCAGTTTTGACATTTGGAATAGTCTTGGATTTAAAAAAAAATGTATTTGTTGAACTCATTTATCATTTTAGAATAGAAACAGATGCAGAATAATGAAGACTTGGACATAATGGTTTCATTTTATTTTCCATGCCGATAAATATTGGGATTCAGGACGACCACCGGATCACCGCACTTTCTAAAGCCATTGATAGGGGACGAGCCAGATGGTGAGAAGTACCGCTATGGATTAAAACTCTATGCTAATCATTTTACACCTGATCTAACTGTATTACCATGATAAAGAGCGCGACGCCATGAGGTTACGTGACTGATGTCGCCACATAGACTAGCTGCGGCTTTGTCTTACACCTAATTTGTGCGTAATTTGCACCAAAAAAACAAAGACCAGAACAAATACACACATTGATCAGTGATCCGACAGGGATCTGCTGAACGCAAGAGCCACATGGGTCGCCCATGCGCCGTTTGTCCTTTACGCACGGCGGCGAATGTTTTTCATCACTCCATAAACTCACGAAATAAATCCTAACCTTTTCCAAATGGAATGTAAAAAATGAATTGTATCAACACGACGAGGCAGAATCATGATCCATGTAGGCTTCATTTACATTTGCAACAGTTATGACCATTGGTAATTATTTGATGGTAGATTTTGTTGCTAAGATGTAGAACAAACCACTTACAGTACGCATAAATGCAGTGAAGCTATTTAAATAATCTGTTCATATTAATTCAAATAAGAAATGTGTAAATGATGTAAACACCCTTCTCCACTGATGCATTTTTTTTCTTGTTAATTTAGTCATCCTTGTATCCATGTATAGAAGAAACTGATGACATTGAAGACCCAAACAATTCTGAGAACCCACAGGAACCATCCTAACAGTCACCGCTACATTACATCTTGAACCACCAGAGAAGCGTGTCCTTCATCACAAACCCGTACTAACAACATACGAAAGCAAGTCGAGCACGAAAAGAAAAGAACAAGTCCATTCATAAGTCATACCTTGTGATGGAGGCGCATACGTCGCCAATGCGAGCACAGCCACGACTGACAGCAACAAATGCATCGTGCGTTATTACCACCGTGCCTTGATCCTGCTCGGAGTAAAGTCCAGAGGAGGCTGTGACAGTCAGGAGCCTGGTGGAGATATAATTACGCACCAGTGTCAAGACAGACAGAATAAAAATTATGACTTCTGGTTACACGTGTCAGAATAAAACCCTCATACATAATTTGCACCCACATGTTGCACCGTTATTGGTGTTTATTATGAGCAATACAACGCAGCAAAGTCAATGTAAATAATGAAACGCAGATACAATTGATGTTTTTCCTCAAAAATGTTCTGAACACCCCAGTGTTTGATGATTGTGTTGTGTTCATAGTAATATATTTTACGCTTTT
>OMOT01053007.1:5807-16882 GCA_900312575.1 Acanthochaenus luetkenii
CAGGTTAGAGGGTTCCTTGTACAATTTACAGCATTAGTTCTGAGAATCTTTCATATCCAAGAAAAATGTGTATTGTTACTGAAATATCCCGAACTGAATAGATACTGAATTTAATCGATTCTGGAAATTAGTGCCGATACCCAGCCAGGTCTGTCAGTGGCTTGGACTTTCAACCAGATCTGGAGTGACTTGTGCACATTAGCTATCTGACTGATACCTATCTGGCTCATCTACAGGGATATTCCATATCATCTGGGAACAAACAATGAGAATCATAAATTAATCGCAGTGAAAAGTTTGTTTTTGTTTGGGGATGACCCTCTTCTCTGACAAAAGTGAGAAATGTGCGCCACCTACAGGCATAAAGATGTATTTTCAATTTTGTATAAGGCGTGTGTACGTGTGTGTGTGTGTGTGTGGTCTTTATGGACACGGTGACAGTAGCCGTGGTGATTTTACACGGAACATTACCACTACAGTGAAATACATCTCCTCTCACTTAATCGGGTTCCTTCTCTTATTTCCTCTAGTTCCCTTTTCTCTCCCCTTCTTCTTGATATGTTCATCTTTGCACATCTTCTACATCTGTATTGTTCCACTCATATTTCTAATCAATTTTTAATCAACCTGTGGTTGTGCTAATTTTCATAAGCGATATTTAGGAAAAATAATTACTCGAAGAAGCTTAAACGTTCCGGCTTTTATTGTGAAGGCAATGCACGTAAAGAACTGTGGAATACTTAACATCCGCTTCCAACCCGGAAGTTCTTAATTGTGCTTCCTTTATTCTGTCCTAAGAGGGAACGTTTTACTCTGAGATGAATAACTGACACGTTAAATGTGTAGGACATTTTTAGACTATGGAAATTGTGTGGAAACGCGAAGGTTTGTGCTGCTATGTGTCTAACGTTAGCTACAAAGCTAAAGGCTAACGCTGTATTTATGGTGGAGACGTGGAGTTAGCAAGAGACATTAGCAGGCGTTCTCCTCTGAGATAATAATAAAAGGTGTCACCTGCCTTTGTTACTGTACGTTTGAGAGAAAATGTGGACAAATCGCCTATTACTATTTATTAACCATTCAGGTGCCGATGTGACGTTATAGCTAACGCGTTCAGTAACAGGGAATGTGATCTAATTACCTCTTCCTCTGCCCTCCCTACGTCTCCTGGTACATCTCAAATTTAGCTAACTACTTGTGCTGTTTCAGCAGCCAGCTAGCTAGGTGTTTAGAATGGAGTACAGCCTCCAAATGATTGCTGGTTCCCAGTCAAAGTGTCTGGTGTTACTTTACCAGCCTGTCATGGAACACAAATTAAGATTTAACTAGTAAGAGCAAAAATAACAAGGAAGCAGACCCAGAACTGCCTCATACCGAATAGTGTACCATTGAATCAGCAACAACAATACGTTAGTACTTGCATGCATCATCTTCCTGGTCAACAGAAATCCAGTTAAGATTTGTATTTGCAATGATCTTGTCTCCCATCTCCTTGCCAGGTTCCCCTCTTCCTCTGCCCTCCCTACGTCTCCTGGTTCCCCCAGTGCGACTTATGTCTGCTTTCATGTGGCAAGTGGCCCAGCAGCGCAATGTGATGCAGTATGACAAGTTGGTGGAGTTTATCGGTTTGGTGACAGACATCGTCCCAGAGCTTCTGAGTTCCAGTCAGAGGGCTGAACTCATCTTGGGACTGAGAGCAAGGGTGAGCAACTGATCTGAGATGTGGTTTTCTTCTTCTGTGTCAACTTTAACATATATGGCTGTCCGCTCTGTTAAGTCACTGCAAAATGGTAAGAATCAATGGTTTCATATTACTAACACAGCATGGCCTATTTGCAAGATAATGTTTTCATGTATGTTTTAGCAGGGAAATAGCCTTCAGTGTATCCCTTTGTCTCTATGACGCGTCGAGAGAAGAATTTGAGGGATACTTTCCATTAAGATCATCTTTTGCTGTCTACAAAATCTTTAATCGTAGATCCATTGGATGTATCGCCTTAATTTTCATTTTTTCCCTTCCCATCTTGATTTGCTGCCCTTTGCATCAGGGATGATATATTGTAGTTTCTGTGTTTCTTCCATGGTTTGCAGAGGAAGCAGTGTTATTTTTAGTGTTTGTTCCACTTCTGTACCTATTTTGGTCCCAATTATGGTCTCTTGCCGTGGAGATAATGTTCTTCCTGTTGTGATGAATGAATGAATTCAGGATTTTTTAACATACTGCTCTCATCTGTTCTGTAATGGAAGTCGGTGTTTCCCGCTCGCCTGAGTTGCCTGTCTCCCACCTCTGCTCTGTTGCAGCTGGTTCTGGAGTTGTGTCGTGGTGACGGCCTGGCCAACCTGCAGACCATCCAGAGCCACCTGGATAAAATCCACTCCTGCACCACTGACGTGAGCTCCACTCACAGGCAGGTGGGTCTCTTCAACTAATCTGAAGCTCCATAGGCAAAACATGGAGGATTGACCCTGAGAATGAACAGAACCTGAAAATCTGAGGTGCTCTCAAAGTCATGTAAATGGGGGGAAATTAATTATATGTATTATAACATCAAAAAATAATAGCAATCGGATTACAGATCAACTTAAAAAATAGGTGCTGCCTTGTTGGATTTCTGAAAATATTTCAAGATAAACAGGCTTTTTAGATCTTGATATTATGACAGCATAATTTGATCAAATCTTGCAGTAAGGATAATCAGTTATGATAGTAGTAGTCATGTAATGAGTAATGGATTACACTTTGAACGTAACCTTTCCTGCCCACCTTTTTTCCCTGGCTCTCATTTATTTACCGAGCACTTGATCGCAGGAATATTTGGTTACATCTATTGTCAGAGTGCTGTGGTTTTGACCCTTACACTCTGTAACATTTCCCATCCTTGCTAATGTTCCTCTTGACAGACCAGCACTGAGGTCCTGAAGACTTACACCAACTTTGCCAATTTGGTTCAGAAGTTGTTGAATGTTCCTTTTGAAAAGGAGTACTTCTTCCAGGTGAGTCTATTTGTCTCAAACTGGTCTATCCGTGAAAAATTGTATCTCAAAAAGATCAAGGAGTTGGAAAATAGACCTGTTTAATTAATCAAGGATGATAGATTTTTGATGTTAATGGGTTTGAAATTAATTAAAGACAGGGACTTATGAATCCCAAAATGTGTTTGCCACTCAACCTATTTCACTATCCAACTAAATCAAAACAACCACGACCAAATGTATATCAATATTCTGCTGATGGCTGGTGCTAATGTCAGTCAGAACTGGAGTTTTGAATCAACAACAGCAGTAAAGGTTCCTGTCTGTTGGGTAACCATAGCAGCATGTGCTGATAATTTAAATGCCAAGTGTTGTTGCTGTTTACCAAGGTCTGTCTGTTTCTGTAGGAGGTTTTCCCAACAAACTACGGCTCTGCCTATGATCTAACGCTGCAGCAGCTGGTGTCTGAGTTCCTGTCCAGGCTGGAGCAGCTGTTGCCAGCACCAGACTACACGCAGGTACTGAGACTTTAACAGAAGGTCACACGTTTCTAAACTTCGTTTGCGAGATGAACTGTTGATTGAAATAATCAGAAATAATAAATTTTTCATTTGGTTTTACTCTGTTTGAACATTTTCACTTCCTAATACGAGCTGTAAGATTATGGCTAAAATTATAATCTATTATTTGGCAAAATCGTGATCATGATCATGACTATTAATCCTGGTTTGAGGAACAAAATTATTTAATTGTAGTTTTTTCTATAGTGCTAATATAAGCTTTTTGACAATTTTCAGTCACAACGGGCATTTTAAATGTAATTAAATGTGGAAATTGTGACATAGTACATGAACATGAACAGCTGAATTGTACAGCCCTAATGAATCTTTCTTTCAAAAGCTGGACTACAGTCCTTTTTTCAAAATTCACCAGCCACTTCTACTATTTAACCAGCTGACACAATTTATAGAATAGAACACCTTGGAATACTTTGGCATGTAAACAAACATTGCACAGTAAGAGTAACAGTATCAGAATCAGAATCAGAATCAGAATTGGTTTATTCGCCAAGTAGTTTTCACGTACAAGGAATTTGCTGTGGGTGTTGGTGCATACAGACAACATAAGAACAATAGTAATAATAACTCAAAAAGGAAGTAGTGCAAAAAACAAGGAAGTAGTGCAAAAAAACAAGGACAATATGTGCAATATATCTGAAAGGGCTGAACAGCTGTGTAATAGCCCAAATAAAAATAAATAAAAATAAATATAGAATTAGTGTTCCACTGAGGATCTCCTCATTCCTCATACTCCATTTTACTCACCATTTCTCACGGTGCAGCACACTCTCAAAAAGGACCAGCAATACTTCCCTGTGTGTAGCTTGGGACTTTTTTAGGGTGGTTTTTTTCAATACAGTATATGTTGTGTCATATACAGTATGTATATATATATATGTTGTCACAAAAATATGTTGTGTCGAAAAAAATATGAATAGTAATAATAACAGTTATCTGCAGACAAAAAAGTAAGTAAATGCAAATGTCACTTATATTTTACTGGAGTTTTCAGAAGCCTTCCATCCGATTCCCCAGCTTTCTCAGTTACAGCTTCATCTTCAGTCGTCGTCATGAGATGAAACGTCTCAGCTTGCATTTCTTCACATGGGTGAGCTTCTCTATTTGTGCAGTAAGTCCACTACAACCCAACCAGTGTGATGAGATGTATTTCATCAGATCCTGAGGTAGATTCTCTGAAGTGAAACATATTAAACTAACGTGGCGCAGATGTGAGATACATTTCCTTCACATATGGAATTGGCGTATGTCTCAATATTTCATTCATTCTCAGGAGACGGGTCTATTTTAAGGCTCAATCATAATCATACCCAGGCTTCCCTTGCATTACGTGCCCTGTCTGACATTCAGCTCTTTATCATCAGGAAATATTACCCAACTGATGTGGCACAATCGATGACAAAGGAAACGTCACTATTAAACTTTGTAATCCAAGACGAGACGTATCCTTGGACGTGTGGATGGAGAGGTATTTAAATTCGACCCAATGTGTATTTTAGATGTGGAAACAAACAGGTGATGACATGTCTGGGCGATGTTGAGTTCTCGGGTTCCTACGATAGCCAGATTCAGGGTTCAACCTCAAGCTATATCGAGGATATATTTGCTTTCTGTGGTCATGAACAGGTCGTTTATTCAGTGTCCGGGCCATGAAAGTCTTCCATTTCATACTCAAAATTGACCCGTTCTCCGTATCGTCAGTAGCTCTGATTCGTTGTATCACGTAGATGCCACACGAGAAAGGCCCCTCATCCGAATGACGTGTCGCCGCAGTCGCGTTCTGGAGCAGCTGTTCACTTTCGATCAGTTGGAGTGGGCCTGGCTCTCTGTCATTTCTCACTGAAAGAGCATCTTGGGAAGCATTCTCATTCTGAAAACACCGGGGGATTCCCTCGCCTCGCTGCACATTCCCAGCAGCCCCCCGAAAAGCTTCGACAACTGCTCATTGCTCCTTATGGGCTCGGCAAGGGGTGCCTCCTCTCGTGGGTTTTCCACTTCTGCTGCCGAAAAACAACCGCCCTCCTTCCAACTCCTCCAATACTTTGAAGGGGAGGAAGAATGTGGCACACTCTCCAGACCTGGTGGCATTTGAGAAGCTTCCACTGCTCTGTGTCTGCTTGTTCCAGTGGCACGCACTTTAGATACGGAAAGGACGGGCCCCCCCCCCAAAAAAAATACAAATAAATACATTTTCAAAAACACACTGCAGTTTGTGAAATGTTAGCGTTCTTTCCTAGCACCTCTGTGCACTGGTTGGCCCTTACCTGCCAGTTGTTTAAGGGAGAATCAGCCGTTTCTTTCATTTAACAGGGATTCCGTTTTCCACCCTGCAAACTGTTTCTGTTTAAGAGTGTTTACACTTTGGACAATGGTCGTAATTCAGTCCAGAAAGGGGTTGCCCACAATTTGCATGCAGGGAATTTAAATTTGCATGCAAATCAAAGGGCGCCAGAACTTAAGCCAATGACTGTTTTCCTCTCATAGTTACCACAACAAGCAATGACCTTTTCCTGATGATGTACAGATCTGTCACCGAAGCTTGGTAACACTTAGAACAGGCTTGGGGGTCTACACACAGACCAGGTTCAAGCAACTCTGCAACATGAGGAGTCTCGACGCCCATGGTGGACTCAACATGGGGTTCCTTATATTTTCCTGTCAACGGTGAATACTATATACGTAATGACCGTGGCAGGATTTGATCTGAGCGGGCCTCGACTGGAGGCGCGATCTGGAGTGCGGGCCCGGTGGTTTTCAGACAGGAAAGGGTTGCCATGTTGGTTTTATCAGGTTGTTGCATGCCAGCTGTGGAGGCCTCTTTGTCTCCATCCCTCTCTTTAATGGGCCACAGTGGCATCGAGGAAATAATGAATCATGCTTTTAATTGATGTCTTTTATAGAGGACTTCAGAAAATGCATGCTTCTTTATTGGTTAATTGGTTGCAGCATCTGGAAATAAGAGTCGTATCCTGCTGTTGTCTGTGTGGTGAACTGTGCATATTGTCTACCATACTTGCATTTTGTGGACATAGAGAGGACATGGTCACTTATAGACTTGGGTAGCTTGCTATGAGTATGTGACATGGCCATTTAGTACATAACAGTGTAGAGAATGTGCACGAGCTACAGGTTCCCCACGTTAAGTAGCTACATCAAAGCACATTCCCCTTGGTGTGAAGTCTGTAGTGCTTTTTAATTGATACCAGCGCTTTCTATCTTAATAACCCATCTCAGATTAGAAGCAGCCTTAATGGAATCACACTTTGGCTTCCAAGGGAAATCCTTTGTTGGGTCAAAATCTGTTTTTGGAAGACAAATAATCAGGTTATTAAGTGTAACCATAAAGTGTGTCGGAAAACACATGGGAAAAAAACGGCGTCTTGTTGTGAGACTGGAGGACGCTGCGTGGCGAAGGACGCCCTAGTAACAAACAAAGCTTCTATAAATAGCATGAAGCCGAACTATAGAAAAGAGGACCCCAAGAACGAAACCAGGTCAAATACAGGTACGTTTTAGTAAATCTAGTGTTTATGACTCATCTTTTTAGGCCCAGACTAGGCGGACTATGACCAGGAGGACTGATCATAAGAAATGCCGCAGATGTTGTCATTCGTTTCAAGAGAATGAAGGGCGGACACTGAGACGGAGTTGGTTTCTCCCTAATTACCCGAACCCCTTGATGAGAGTATCTGTAAGAGTCTGCAGCATGGCACGCCATGACGGAGGTGGTGAACGTGTTGAATGGGCCGGAGTAGAGAACAAAGCTTTCAGACGCACAATAGGTACACGTCTGTTATCTGTCCACTTCCTCAAGACCCTGCGGCCTTTCTGTGCCTTGTTACGTAGCTTTCAACGTGTCGTACTTAAAGGGATGACCGGACATTTAGTATGTGGACTCGCGATGACGCACAATTTTATTTTTGTTTTATTTCATCAGTGGTCATATTCCAGATTCCTAAACAACTCGATCGTGTAAATGAAAATTACAAATATTTCTTTGAACTCTCTCAACGCATCACAAGTCAAAATTAACAGTGTTGCTCCAAAATGAGATATCTACCATTAATCCTCTATATTTCAGAGATACATTCAAAACAACACATTTGAGAATGTATTTATTTTATATAACGTTTGGATCCAGGATTGTGTCCATCAGAATATAATAGCATCGTATCTACTAACGGAACGGAACGCATTACTGTCTAAAAAGGAGTTTCTGTATTAATTATGGATTATACAACAGGTAGTTCCCAGCCAAGCAACCAGACTGTGCTTCATATAAGAGACTGCTCAGTGGGTGACCATTAGATAATGAGAGAAAACGGGAGTAGCAGGCAGCAGCAGTCTAATGGTTAGAGAAGAGAGCTTTTTGTTTTTGTCATATTCTTGGACCAACTGGGAAAATCTGAGTGGGGGAAGTGAACAAGACATGGTCTCCCCTCCCCCAGCAGCTACTGTTGAGGTGCCCAGTAGGTGTCCAGTAGAGCTACTCAGTGCCCCACAGCAGAAGACTGTGGTTCTACTGGGCATCTCACATTCACAAGGGTGAGCGTGTGTGTGTGTGTGTGTGTGTGTGTGTGTGCTTCCTCATTCCCTACCCTTACAACCTCTCTCCCAGGCCACTGGTATAAACCTGGCTGGTTAAATAAGGGTTAATACATATATATATACGTACATATATATCACCTTGCCCCGTGTGGATTTAAACTACATCCTCTGACCCTAGAAATGTCCACGGAATCCTTGGAATCATCCATTCGAACAGTATTCAAACCTTTCCATCCCTCGCAGGGAGGATTTCCACAGGTGTTATCACGGTGGTAAGAGTTAGACGCCGCTTCATTATGGCTCCTTCACGCCTCATTCCTCGGTTACTTTGGCGATGGAGGAGGCAAGCGCACATTTAGGCTGTAAACATCAATTCGCCAAAACATTTGAACTTGACCGAGGCTAATTTCCTCCCCACAATCGCTGCTCCCCACGGTTGCAGTTGCAACATGCCAAATCAAAACCATTGTACCCGTATAAACCCGAGGCCCTTCTGGTCCTGGTTTTAACAGCGAGCTGCTGGGCCCGCTGATGAAAAAGGGAGTCCTGGGCAAGTCTTCGAGCAGTGACGGGGTGATTTTCCATTTGAATTACGTGAGGCGACTGTTTATGGCGGTGTTTCCCAGCGAGCCTGTAGTAGCGCCGAAGCACTTGTTTTGTTGTGTTTTTGTTCGGGATATTGGAAAGAATGCGTATCCAAGATAGACCAGCCGTGCCAGAGACCCCTTGATGATGCCTCGTCCTCCACAACCACTCCCAGATGCTTTGCGAGTTTTACGAATACTGCGAATAATGCTTTCCTCATTATTTTGGGCTTTACTCGTTTGGCACCCTGCTTACCACGTTCACTAAAGCACAGAAATAAGTGGGTTGCTATTATGAAATGTGGGAAAGTCAAAAGCTCCAGATATGGCCTCTCTACCTCGAGGTTTGTGAGCAGAACAATGTCATGATGGAGCATGTGTGAAATGAGCGATGCCAGAGAAGCAAAGGAAAAACAGATGCACATCGGCAGCACTGTGTGTTATTAATAATTACACCTTGTATTTGTAGTTGTAATTATATTTTGTCAACGTTTCCCTTTTGCAGATATAAAACGAGGCCATGTACTGTTAAATAGAAGTAAAATATCTTTGGCTATGGCCAAGCTGACAGTGTTGGGTCGACTGATGCATCCGAGTTCATGTCTTCAGTATAGAAATGGAAACTGAGGCAATTGGTTTTAATTAAAAGGTGAAAAAAGAAAAAGGTTGCCCAGTTGCTAGGCTTTAGGGTCTGGCTTTAAAACATTGACGCTTACACGACATGCAACTCAATCTCAGAGGACTGTGCATGTTTTTGAGGCTGCCTAATCCCCTCGCATTGCCCACAATGCCTTAGTTTCCCGGGCATGTAATGAAATAGTACAGTCTAATACATGCAAAGCCAAAGGATGAGACACATTCATCCCCTTTAAAACAACATGTCTTAAACCTGCAACTGAGCACATTAGGCCAACGCCATTCTCTTCCGTGATACGGGCAGCCACAACCCGCACCACCAGTTGGTGTTCATTTCACGACGCAACCCTTCGACAGCATGGTACCGCATGGAGGCTGGTTCCTCTTCGGCCAAGTGGAATATCCAACCCCAATACCTGCGGGTTTGGGGGGGGGGAGAAGTGTTTCCTTGCGTGAGCATTGCTGTATTAATTTGCACCGTATCCAACACATTGCATTCATTTGAGTGCCGCTTAAAATAGATCCTCAGTGTGGAATAGCTGTGTGAAATGAGAATCGTGTTTTGTTAATGGCGGCGTATAAAATCAGTAGCTTTTTAAGGATTTCGTTATATCCTCCTTTTTTGGGGGGGTTTCCTTAGTAAAAGCAGGTAAAAACATGTAAAAGTAAAGGGGCAATTAGCACCTTGTTTGTACAATTATGAAATATTTTCCACTAATTAACTTGCAGTGAAATTAAATGGATGTACAGTTGAACTAAAGCTGCTTATTTTTTAAAATGATTTTATGAGTCTTGGCTGAAGTGCATCTACTGTGGAAATTCAAAAGAAGGCTCCAGAGCTGGGGGGCTAAGACACTATTCCTCTCCACACTGAGTCTGTAGACGTCGCTTCTATAGGGGGCGCTGCCAGATACCTCGCTAAAACGATCTGTGGCCGTGATAGGGTGTTTGCTTGCTGATGAAGGCTGCCACCAAATACGTCACCTGGCACCAGATCAGCCAATAGCTGAACACAATCGCAATAGCCGGTGTTCAACCTGCAGATGGCAGTTGCCATTTATAACGCAATCTGTAGGATCCAACAACGTTGTGCTAAAATGTCTGAATCCATCGACGACACTACTAGATACCCACATGGTTTTGGGGTTCAGTTACTGTTTAAAAGGTAATAGCATTCCGTAGCATTTAGCTCACATGGGCAGCATGACCTCCACTTCCTGCCGATGGCTGCTTGTAACGTTGGCGATCTGAATGTCAACGATACAGTGCAGCAAAACGGACATTTTGGTATATGAAACTGTCACCGATTGTTTCTTTAATGAGATGTAAAAAGCAACAACAATGTCAGTTTTCTTTCGAAATCTGCACCAAAACAAATCCCTGCTCTCCCATGTAGAAAGCGCCTATGTGATCAGTCGGTCAGCCTTGGAGCCAGTCCACCGTTGGTCCAGATCGTTACGCCGTGTGATCTCACCCCCTAACACAGCGGCACAGTGTCTCCTGACACGTACCAAGAACTGAGACTTTCACAACAAACAGGTGATTAGCATCGGAGGGGAAACAAACGGCAATGGACCTGATTCGGAACCACCGCCGCTGCCTTATGGGGAAGATTACTGGCAGGTGGGGCCAATTGCAGAACAATGGCCCAGTCCAGGGTTTGAAGGGCAGATGATTGCTGACAGATGGGACCCTCAGAGTCCAAGAAGAAAGCAATCAGGTGGGAAAGGAGGGGGGGGGGGGGGGGAGGGCAGCG
>OMOT01053008.1:0-11274 GCA_900312575.1 Acanthochaenus luetkenii
GTAATGATCCCCCTACTTGTCTCCATCCTCCGACCTAAGGAGTCTTCCCTTTTTGCATGATGTTTGCCAAGGTGTCTACATGTGTGTGGCTATCCCTGTTAGGTCTTCCTCTCTCCTTCCTTCCTTCCTTCCTTCCCACTCCCTTTCTCTTATTACTGCGTCTCCATTTTTGCCACTGGTTGCCAGGCATCCCTACAGCAGTGTGGCTTTGTGGCTTTATCTGTCACCTTTTGTTCCCTCTATTCCCTCATCCATCTCTTTTCTCTCGAGTTGCCTGGTGTGTGTGTGTGTGTGTGTGTGCGCGTTTCTGCAATCGTGCATGCATGTGGTGTGTGCTTGTGTGTGTGTGTCTGTGATTCAACTCTTTGCCTCTCAGTCGACAGCCAACTGTTGCTGCTGCAAAGAATATAGCTTCTTCCCTTCTCTTCTCTACTCTGATAGTGAGGATGAAATGTGTGAATTTCCTTGAGCAAATAATGGTGTGTGTGTGTGTGCGTGCACATGCATTTTCATATTCCCAGTGTCTACAGGGTGCTCAGTCTGTACTGTCGATCAGTCTCACCAGGCTGTGTGATTCATGGCTTCTTTGTGAAGCTTCGAATTAGCTGCAGCTTGTTTTGCACTCTGACTGCATCTGTAGGTGCATTGTTGGCTGTTTACATCCAGATACAGGCGAGAGGCTAGACAGGGAGGTTGGCATCTCCAGGTATGAGAGCATATTGTGTGTGTGTCAGTGTCTGTGTGTGTTGCCAAGGCAGTGATGTGTGTTTGTTTGTGTGTCTGTGTTCAGGCTCCTTTGAGAAAGGCTTTGTTGAATTCAGTTCCTTTACTCTAACAGGTAGGTTGCCATGAGAGGAGGTAATTGGAGGAAATTAATAACATGTGGGACAACTATTGAAGCAATAAGCACTTTGAGTCACAGAGATGAAGCAAGATTTCTCTATTGGTGTAAAAAAAAGAGAAAAATCAGTATCACTCCCAGCAAACATTGTTGATGTTGAATAGATGTTGACACCCTGCACTAGCATTGAAAACCGGTGTAAATATAGAGCCCAAATGAAAGTTGAGACCTAAATATCTTTTTGATATCAGTGAAACAGTTTCCTAAGCTGTTTTAATGTGATTTGTTTGACTGCCATAATATCATATTGTGATTTTGTGCTCATATGGGTTGACATTGAACTTGGCCACCTCTTGCACGTCCATCAAATGCTTGCCTGACTGTAGCTCATGTTGAGCATGTTGCTCATATGGTGCGCAAAGACAATAGAAATGGTTCTTAGTGTGTTTGGTTCAGGTTTTAACCCTCTCTAGAGCTTTATTGTTAGTGTTCTCTACAAAAGAGGCTTGTGATTGCAGGTTAATGTGCGACAGCAGTGCAGCTTCTCTAAAGAGTTAATCCGTGCAGAGTGACATGCAGGAGGGTTTAGGGCATCTCTAATCCAGAACTGGACTGGAGGGGGATGGTAGAGAGCAGAATAGTCTGGCCTGGCAGATGTTGCTCTATGACCTCCAACAGGCGACCGGGATTTTACTGAGCGGACAAAAAGGGACAGAGAGGAGCGTTCTCATGTGTGAGAGTAGTTCTCGATTAGTGAGAGGCTTGAGGACGCTATATCAGATCTATAATGGATGAAGAGATTTATGTTATTGTGCCCAGATGTGCTTTCCCAAGGGTGCTTGCTTCTTTGTGTTCAGTAACAACAATCATGGCCTGGGGTTTGAACATGGGCTTGTTGTTGCAATGTGGAGTGTATGTGGGAACTAATATCATTAATTGAGACACTTCAGGTTTCTCTCAGACTAAATTGCAAACTGCTTAGACTGAATCCGCACATAGCAGCTACATTTGTAAGCTTTCAAAATCATCCAACAATTGTCCCGGCATTTGTTATAATCCTAAAACGTATCTATTTCTTGTGCACTTATCTATTTCACATGCATCAACAGGTGGGAAGTTGTTGTATGGCAATGCGTATGATTAAGCATTCTAAATTGGTTCTTGTACACAATTACAGCCTTTAGAATGTATGGTCTTGAGAGGCTATATAATCCTATCAGCACTTGTTTCCAAGGTGTCAGTTCATCATCAACTATGCTGCAGGTTTATGCAAACCTCCACAGCAGCTCGTCTCCATCCTCCCTACAAATGAAGCAATTACGCAGAAATATTTACCAGAGCATTGTCTTAGTGATTTTACAATCACCCGAAGAGTTATCAATGACGCAGCATGATTGCAGCACCGGCTCCACTCCAAATGTAAAAAGGCCAACGTGTGAGATGGAAATGGAGCGTCAATCTATAGTAGATTAATAGTAAATAAACAGATTCGATGAGTTATCTGTGCGCTTATCACCATCCTCACCTGCAACGTCGACATGTCTAATGAAGGCAGACGCTGGGAAAAAACAACAGAAAACAAGTGGCTTGTTTGGTTCTGATGCAACATCCCACTGCTACTGGGAGTTTGGTAGGAGAGACATACGGCATACAAACAAAGTGCTACTACAGCGTCAGATGAGGCTGCTTTATGGAACATAATAACAAGCCTGTATCACAACTGATAAACACTGTTAGAAAAACAGCTATTGGTGATGTACTTTGTATTTCTGGGCCCATTTTGTTGTTTGGTGGTGTATTTTTCTTGTTCCCGTTGATAATTGGCAAAATATAGATGTCACGAGGTCAGATTGAGATATTTCCAGTGCAGCTACGATGAAGTTTGATAGCAGAACATTTTTCAACTACACCAACAGTAGCCTCAATAGACCAGAATGCAATGCAGCCACAAGATATGTTGTGCTTTGAGTAAGGGGTGCGATTCGCTTTTTCTCGACTGGCAACAACAGCTAGAGTTTGTTTGATATTGGATATTTAGTGGATAGTCATTTTTCCACCCTCACCTTCGTAAAGCAAACAAGTAAAACCACATTGATGAATATATTTGTGATTACTGGAGGAGAAAGAACAATTTACAACCACTGGTTTCAATATTTGACAAAATATTGAAGGTGGGCACAACAAAAAGGTAAATTACAAGCATCGTCACAAAATAACTCCCGGAATGTGTTGAACGTCACAGATTGATGATAAATAACAGTGTAAGACTATCAGAGGGTGGAATTTTTCATTTCAGGGTGATCCTTCATAATGTGAAATGTTGAAAGCAAGGCTACTTGATGAAAGCTCACTATAGAAGCTGGGAGCACATCGTATCAGTCTTACATGCATAACAGCTTGTACATGCAAGGTAACACGCCTTATAAGACTATAAGTAACGAACTGGAATGCATGTCCTCTTAACTTCATTTCATATTAGAGGGTCGGTAAAATGTTAACACACTTGATGGAGATGATGATCTGATGATTCTCGATCTCATACATATGAGTCACACACTGAGGTAAAGTCAATAATCCCTCCTGGTGCAGCAGCGGCACTGTGATCAGAATGAAATGCAGTATAGTGGAAAGCTGCAACAGTTTCATTTGATTTGACTGTCTTTGGAAATGTGACTTGCCCCTCTTGCTGTGTCAAATGCTAGAGAAAGGAAGTCTCTCTTCCTGTTGTTTGTGATTTAAAAGAGGCAGCGTTGCCCCAAATTGGTTCTCCATGGTCCTGTGAGACTTGATCCAGTATCCGCAGCCTTCTCCCTTATGTACCAAATCACACAGGGACATCTCAATCCTTGTTAGGGACCTGCAGGCTAATCTGCATAACAGCAGCATTTTTAGATGTATTGTGACTCAACCTTGATTTGAATTGAAACGGAAAAGTGCATCACCCACCAAGTGTCCCAGCTACTCCACAAAGGGGCTAATCGAAACCAGTTGGATATCCAGATCTCTGCCACATCAATTAAACACTGTTCGTAGTGGGCATAGAGGGCCACATCCCCGGCGATGCCACATTAAATAGTTGGTGTGACCCACATGACACACCAGGCTCTTGTGTTTTTGAGAGATAAGCCTTGGAGGCATATGTGTTGACAGGAGTAATGCGGGGTTTATGTAGGCACACAGGTCTCCCCTGAGATCTCTTGCTTTGGCAGTACTGCTGTCTCTTCTGCAGTAGACCTGAGCTATCTGCTTGACTTTGTGAACTGCTGTGAACTGAGTAGAGATGCATACAAGGTAGTAGGAAGTTTCTAACGTAAAGCAAAAAAGGCCAATAAGGAAAATTAGACTTTTGAGAAAAAGGATGACAAAAAACGTAATTAAAGGAACACGCCAACTTCTGGGGAGTTTGGCTCATTGGTTAGCTTAGCTGAGAACATAAACACCAAAATCATCCACTTGTCCCTGGTAGATCATTGGCTCTGGTGCTCCATGCTAACACTTTAGCATACACTATGTTGAGTGATAGTAGGTGACTAGCATTGTCCAAATTAGGAAGCCTGACCTTCTAGTAATACAAAGTTGCTAGTGGTTTTTACTATATGGTTTGTAGATTCTTATATTTAAAAAATGAAATATTAACTCAATAGCTTATAGGTTTATTTGGGGAACTATTTCAGGTGAGCAACTATGAGTTCTTCAACATAGTCAGGGGTTATAGTAGGTAGGAATGGTACGTAACTGTTTTCATTTTTATTTTTTTATCATGACAAAGCTAAATATATAATAATATCAAGCGCTCATGTGCTGCAGCCTGGCGTTCCTTCTCCAATAAGCTTCCAGCTGATGGCATCCATCCAGATACTCACTCAACAAATCAGAAAGATCCCCCACCCAAACTTCTCATATCGTCACTTCTCTTCAGGGGTTCAGATGTCAGTAAAGTCGCGGCCACTGACAACAGAGGACGGAGTTGCTTTTTTCTTAAGATAATTTCAAATGCAACGTTTCAAACAGAGCTCAACAAATATCATCAAACATAAGTTGTTTTATGTGCAATTTGGCTGTCTGTCTTGCTAGCTAGCTAGACTCTAGCTAGAAGTGTTAACAAGCTAGTGCTAGCTAGAGTGATTTCCTGCTCAGAAGTGTAGCTTGGATAGCACGGGGGAGGGGCAGGCATGGAGTCGGGAGAAACTGGAAGAGTCCCGGTGGACCAGGCAGCTTCTGGGGTTTAGTTAGGCTGTTGGATTTATGATCCGCTGCCTGGGTCTTTTATTCAACATCAACTGTCTGTCCTAGTTACAAAGTACATTAGCAAGGTTAATGTGTGATAACTACTCTCAAAGATGGTGAAAGATGGAGGAAAGAGAGGACAGAAGATGACAGATTATTTTCAAGGGTAAGGAGTCAGGACTGCTCAGCAAATGACTAAACCAGAAGTTTAAAGCTTGCATAAATAATGTCATTTTAGATTTATTTAATCAGACAGTGAACATGATGATGTGTTGTTGAAGTTATCTGGTTAATTCATATTGTGAAATGTCTTTGTCAATAAATTCAATTGTGATCATGTTTGTGTTATGCGAAGGCTGTGTGAGAATACTGGCCAGTTTAAGTGCAGGCTATGGAACTGGGTAGTTTGCAGTATTGTGGTAAAGTTTGCAGTAATGGACTAATTTGGCCTGGTGCAGGGAAGGCTGTGGTATCCATGGTCTCTGTTAGGTCAAGGGTAGCAGTCATCAATGTGAGTTTAAGCTAATGATGCTCTTTAGAATCACATGCCAAATTCCACTTTTATACTATGTCTAGGGGTTGGAAAGCAGCCATGTTGTTATGATCGCCCTTGTAACATCTGTTAATATATTGTAGAGAGCAGCAGCACAGCATAGCCTGTCCATAAAGACAACAGGTCCACCGGAGCTCTCAGTACATGTCAATTTGGGAGTTATTTTGAGGTGAGTCATTTTCCCCTGCTGCACCGCTACACCGGAACATAGGGTTCCCCCACCTGCCAAATCCCACTTTAACCCCTGAACATAGTGTATGCTAAACTGTTAGTAAGCAATCTACCGTTGACACATGGATGATTTTGTCTCTGTTCTCATCAATTAAAGGGATACTTTACCATAAATCAATGAAACCATTTTGTGAAACATTCCACCCCTCCCTGAGTCTGAAAATATGTTTTTGGTGCATATATCTGTCGTCCTTAAAAGTAAAAGTCCTCTCCCTATGATGAGAGTAGGGAAAACACTATCCTCCGGTTCCCATCGGGCCGCACACTTCAGCTCTTGTGAAAGTCAAAGTCAAAACAGTGAAAGTAGCCGGGAGACAGAGAGCAAGAGAAGCGAGAGAAAGAGAGATAGAGGCGATTCCGCCGCCACCGCTGCGGGCTGGGAACGTTAGGCGGTGCACTTGCGGGACATATTATTATTCCCTTTTCATCCCACTAAGCACATTATATAATGATAATGCCAGCTATTACACAGATCCATTTGGCATCTGGGGTTGTCATCAGTGGGGACACATTTTGTTCGGTTTTAGTTTGTCACACTTTGCATGCATGCATCGAAATAAGTGTGTTTCAAGAACACTGAATGTTGCTGATACTTGTTTTCAGGGCTCCTTAAAGCTGAACTATTGTGAGCGTCCTGGTGGCTCAGTGGTCTAGGGCATGCACCATGTAATTGTGACGTCCTGTGTTTGAATCTGGCACAGGACCTTTGACACATGTCATCCCGTTCTCTCTCACTCCCCAATCTTTACTGTCACTCTTCACTATCAAATAAAGGCAAAAATATCTGTTTTTAATAAGGCAAAGTATTTATGTAAAAGTACACCCATCTTTACATTACATTAATTTTGTCTCCTGTTTTGTTCAATGTATATATATGGATGACATTTAGAATCATCTGAATGGGTACAACACGGGCTGTCTTGTAGGTGACTCTGTTGTCGATCATCTCATGTATGCTGATGACTTAGTAATATTTAGTCCGTATAGTCCCAGGCTGCAACAATTACTGAAGGTGTGCTCGCAGTACAGCAAAGAACATGACATTAAATATAATGCCATAAAGTAATGTCATAATTATAAGAAACACAGAGGACAGGAAATCTGTTTTTCCTGTGTCCTCTCATTATATGCAAGGAAATAAAATATCTGGGTCCATGTCAATCAATCATTCCATCCATCCATCGTCTATACCCGCTTACTCCTATTCAGGGTCACGGGGGCTGGAGCCTATCCCAGCATGCATTGGACAGAAGGCAGGGAAACACCCTGGACAGATCGCCAGTCCATCACAGGGATAACACATAGACAGACAAACACAGTCACACTCACATTCACACCTACAGGCAATTTAGAGTCTCCAATTCACCTAACCTGCATGTCTTTGGACTGTGGGAGGAAACCCACGCAAACACAGGGAGAACATGCAAACTCCACACAGAAAGGACCGGGGCAGAGATTTGAACCCACAACCTTCTTGCTGTGAGGCGACAGTGCTGACCACTGAGCCACCGTGCCGCCCTCACTGATAATTTGATGGATGACAGAGATATCTACCGGCAATGTTCTAAAATATATGCCCAGGCCAATATACTGCTCCGGAAGTTTATGTGTTCTGTTAATGTAAAGTGTTCATTGTTTAGAACTTTTGTTGTATCTCTATCACCTAGCAACATGAAGCAACTGGAAACGCTGGACCGTGTACTACCGTAAAGGTGAGACAACGAACCGGCGATGAGTTCTGTGGTCGATGTGCTTGATGGCAGGTGTGTAGACTGATTAGGTGATTGACTGCAGGTGATCAGGGAACCAAGTGAGCAGGAGGAAGCCCCACCTATGTCTATACAAACAAACACATAGACAGCCAGAGAGAGATAAACAGGAACATACTGGAAACAAGGGGAAGAGGGAACACAAGAGACACAAGGGATTAAGCATGAGCACAGCCATGGCTGTGACAGAGAGGTAATTTTCTGTTCAGGCATAAGTGCAATGTCAATTTTTGCATAGCTTTGCACAGTGGTAGAAGGGCACACTAAGGGCCAGATTTACTAAAGGTTTGCTTGTGTAAAAACATGTGCAAACTCATAGCACGCACAAATAAATGTACAAACTGATCTACTAACAGAGCGCACTGAGGACTGCGTCTTTCAAATGTGCAAAATAACACCATATCAAGTTAGTACTTTTGCCTCAATGAGTATGAAAGATGGGGCGTTTACACGCTATTTTGCACAATACTGGGAGGAGAAAATGTTAATAGATTAATGTAGCACACACACTGTGATCCATCAAACCTCACGCAATTTCGTTGACGGAGATTGCGTCTTTATTGAATATGTTTCAAGGGAAGGTGCAAACGCCCTGCAGGTGTTAAGAAATCAACATTTAGTTACACAGCCCATCATGGGTCCTGAGTAATTCTATTCCCCACAGTTGCCTGAGGTCTTCCACCATTTAAAATTACTTATCTGATCTTGACTTTTATCTTTTGCATTATTTTATTTTAGTGTCCTTGAGTCTGAGAAAGGCGCTTTTAAATTGAATCTATTATTATTATTATTATTATTACTTGCACAAGGACAACTATGACAGATTTATTTTCACCCAGGAGGAGCTGGACTCGAACCTACAACATGAGCTACTGCCCCCCACATTACTGCAGTCACAAAACAATCTATTACAGCTCTAACATTTATTGTTAATTTTGTGCTTGCAGTACTGTTGCCCATCCAAACTCTCCATGGTGCAAACCATTAAACACGCAAAACCCTAATTTAAATACTGTTGTCGCCACCACGTTTGCACCTGTTGTCATTTACACAATCATTCCCAGTAAATCCCCCGTAAAACACCCATCAACCAAACGCGAAAATGTATAGAATTGACAGCTTTTTGATTTTATTCCCTGATTTTCACACATGAACTGAAAGTACAAACAAACTGCTCGTTTAGCTCAACCTGCAGTTGGATATAAAGAATGTGAGTTCAAGTTTCAGAAATGTGACATTAATGCAATACCTTATGCTGGCTTTATCATGTGAACATGAACATGTGAAGCCTATCAATTCTAATTATCTTTTAAGATTAAACTCATTTTTAAGATTGATATGAATAACATTAATATTTTTAGATCACTTCATATTAATAAAATCCACCATGGGGGTACAAGCTTACAATACCTCAGCATAACGAGCAGGTAATGTGCATACATGAAATATAAACCTGACGTAGGGCTGCAATCGTTTCCAGGTCTAGTTGTGGTTTACTACTTTGTCACGATTTTCTGCCTATGCTACCGAGTAAGATCAAATATGATTGTAAGACCTTTCTATAAATGAGGCCCCAACTCTTGTCTTGTCTTTATTCCTTGGCCAAAGAGGGTTCCTCTCTCTCGTCTGCCAGCTCCTCTGTGGCCTGCTTCACATTCCCTCCTGTCACTCTTACTGTATGTCCCTGAGAAGATCCTGGACTCATGTACTTTCAAAGCCTCGGCATCCCGCCTCAGTTGGATCAATAGTAGGTCTCAATCCTGCCTCCGTGCACTTGGAAGCCAGATCTTAGTATTTCAGTCTTTTCCTCTCATATGCTGCCTCCATCTCCTGCTCTCAAGGGAGGGAAGGCTCTTAAAATACAGACCTAAAACTAAAAACCCAGGGCCCACACAGGGTTGGGGTGGGGGTGCTTACATCTGATAGGCTATATTCTCCCCCCAACAGTTGTACGTCTCCCTACCTCCCCTAGTCAATAAATTTTGGTCAAAGTGCAGTGGTGGCGCCAGGGAGGGGCTTGGGTGTGCTTGAGCTCCCCCTAGAGGAGGCATAGCACCCCTTGAAATACAATAAGTTTGTGCATTCTAGTGTGTTAAACAAACAAAAACAACTTTCCAAGAGAATTCAGCAATAATGTATAAGTATCCGCAAAAGTACAACAATTCCGAGTTTCATTGAATGCGTCTCTCAAGTCCGTAACGAAACAAAACCCAAATATCCGGGAGAATGTAGAAATACTGTATGAATCTCCGCCAAAGTCCCACATTTCTGAAAAATGGGTAACAAACGTAAAGGTTCTGTTGAAAAGCTGAGGGAAAAGAGATGGTCATAGTCCCGGGCCGTTTTCATATCATCACATAGGAGCTTACATAAAGATCCATGACTCGTCTGCTCCTGGCAACCCCACAAATGTAGCAGTGCTTGAGTCATCTATTGAAGGAAACATGGGCTTGTAAGAACATATATGGCCAAATAAATAAAATTTTCAATGAAAGTATTTTCATCAACAAATGTAGGGGCATTGTTGACAGTTATTTCAGAGTCTCTGAACCTCCATTCGGGGCGAGGAGGGAATAAAAGAGGAGCTGTAACTGTATCACACAACACTGAGAGAGGGTTTGTGGACCAACCAAGGAAATCATATTTAGAGATTCCCGTTTCTCAAGAGGCTTCACATGAATATTTGTTAGTTCTTTTCTCACCAAAAATGAGGAAACTTTGGTCTATGTTTTTCAAATTGTGTAAAATTAATGAAAATGTAGCAGCTTATGGTGTTCAAGTCAAAGAACCATCGGAGTTTGATTTTAAGGAGATGTATTTTATAGTTATAAGGATGTTGAACAACATGGTCCAATATTTTGGTTTCCATTAAAGATATCCAATTGAGTTTTCCCTGGGAATGACTCAGATGTATTTACATTCAATTTTTCACATAGGCAGTTTGTATGTAATTGTAAAGTACATCCCACAAAGTGCATACTTCTCATCTTGCTGACTGAGTTCCAGCTGTTCTCTGTACTGCCTCATATTCACATGGCACTCATCCTGATTTTGTATATTTTGTCTTGAAATTATTTAAAGTGAGTATGGGCAGCAGTACAAGGGCTTTTTCCATGCTGGCTTTGGGATTTCTATAGATCAGGGGTCTCAAACTCAACTTACATGGGGCCGCTGGAGGTAGAGTCTGGGTGAGGCTGGGCCGCCGCATCAAGAATTCCACAAAAAAAGGGTTTCAAGTATTCCAAAAAAAGTACAACTGATCCAATCTTCTCAATCTTTACTAATAACAAGTCAGAACATGAACGGTTCTTCAGAACATAGGCTTCTCTTACTTCCTCCTACTCCTTGCTGCCAGAGACTTGGCAGCGCTTCCTCTCACACAGCTGAGCCACATTTGGCTCGAGGGAGGAAGCAACTGAGACCCTCAGTATGGCTTTAAGATGCTCATCTTTAAGTTTGGACCTGAACTTTGACTTATTAAAGTTAATTGTGGAGAAGAGCTTTTCACACAGATAGGTGCTGCCAAAAAGGCACATGATCCGCTTGAACATCCTGGAAAGCTCAAGGAAGGTGGGGGGCAATTATCTCAAAAATTGTCCAAGCTTGTCTGTTTTTCCACTCACCTCCCTGAACTTGGATTTGAGTTCAGAATT